>JAQFXU010000685.1:0-43989 GCA_034693705.1 Spatulosminthurus flaviceps | reverse complement strand
GCGGGTCAATAAATGTATGAGTCCTGAGTGGAATTCTGACGATGATGACGTCATCACTTGGCTATAAAGTATATCGTTGGCGTAAGTGCAAAAGGGGCTATAAATTTCGTAACGTTATGGGGAAAACAAAATTATAGCCCCTTTTGCACTTTAGCCGACGATATAGGGGAATTTTACCAAAAAATTGTTTTGTCATTCTGAGCAGTTATGTATGTACGTGGAGTAAGTACATGATTAAAATAATGAAATTTCCCAATAATGTACTAGAATTACAATGTATAGAGAAAAGGCGGTCAATTTAAAAAATGACAAAAGCCCTATATACCCGTGAAGTTAGTAGTTTTGGAAGGGTTGGAATTTGATTCAAAGGTGAAATCCTATTTAGGGTTTTAAGCTCTATAAGCTCTTTTCATTCAAATACTATATAAGAGACAATAGAAAAGTTTTTTCCTTAAATAAATCGGATTTTTTATACCATGAGTGAATTCCCTTTAAATAGAATTTTTGCAAGGGGGAAAAAGTTTTGTGAAAGGGAATGGGACCTTGGGAAATGCCCGAAATTTTAGCAATCTCATGATTTACGTCAGCAAAATAAAGCTGAGGGGAAAAAAGTGAGAGTGAAATTACTGGAGGGAAAATAGTTTACGATTAATTAAAATCCTATTGATAGCTTTGATCTGTTCAAGTAAAGTTAGAGAGTGAAGTAGAGAGAGAGCCTTCAATTTGTTCCTTAATTACGACAATGCAGTGGATGGGAGAATGAGGAATGAACAAAAGCTTTTGTTCATTTAAATTATAGTTGAATGAATGGTGAGGAGGGAGAATTTATTCAAGAGAGAGAGAGAGAGAGCTTCTCCAGGAAATTCTATAGAAATAAAGGGCAAATGATTTTGTGAACTTGAGCTTTCGCATGAAGAGGGGAAAAACGTGTTACTACGCAAAATTTCGAGAAGGACATGATCGTACATGACAAGATTGCAGAGAAAAGGATGTTATACGGTTTGTTGCTTCGTCTTTCCTTCAACTTCACTTTGGGTCTCATTAGTTCTGGATGCACACACGTATATAACAAACTATACACACTCATATTGTTAGATGCCATGTGAAAATGTATGGTTCAATGCGGACGGGCTTAAATGTCAGAGTCAAATTGCATTAAA
Organism: Spatulosminthurus flaviceps; assembly: GCA_034693705.1. Lineage (NCBI taxonomy): Eukaryota > Metazoa > Arthropoda > Collembola > Symphypleona > Sminthuridae > Spatulosminthurus > Spatulosminthurus flaviceps. The sequence goes on along the minus strand of JAQFXU010000685.1, from coordinate 42,829 downwards.
TTGGCGAAAAGCTTCTGGAGCTCCGAAAATTAGGAGCCTAGATTTTAGTAATTATGTATTAGCTTACTTTTCTCCAATTAGAAGTCATTGTTAGTTTTTTGTCTCGAAAGAAACTCGTTTTGTGAAATCAAGTTTTTGCAAATAATGGCTTCGCTCCGCTCTCCCGTTCAATTAAATGTCATTCAATTGACATATTAAATGGGAGTAACAGGACGTAGGAGAAATTATTTGCAAGGTTAACACTTCTTTGAGCCAAAGTCGTTGATAAATGTGTGGAAATTTGTGAGAACTTTTTACCGTTGTGACCGAATTTTTTAACGCTTTTTTCAAAATTATGCGCGATGTGCGATAGAATCCAAATCTGTGGCCCATTTTGAACAAACTTTGGACAGACGTGACCACAATTTTGAACCCATTCGAACAAGTTATTAAACCATGAAAATTTTGAACCTATTTAAACTTTTAACGTTGGATCCAAGTGGTACAGAATTTTGACCCAACTTTTCACTCATAATAATTTCAATCAACGTGACTTTAAAAAATTTCAACAAATATGTATGAGATCAACGTGACCAAAAATGTGGCCCTGTCAACCCATACCTGTTGACCTACTAAAATTAATGCATAAATACCTCAATAATTAACGTAACCCTATCCCAGCCTCCTTAAGGCTACTACAATTAACGATAACAAACATTTTTATTTACATAAATCCACACAAGTGTACAAATAACACCCCACAAGATCCATTATAACATTTTCAATTATTACAACAATTTAAAATAATTTATTATATTCTTATGCACGAACCCCAAGCAGCACAGTACACAGAATATTTCCCAACCTCCTATAATTTTTCCCTCAACAACAGCAACAACAACATAAATTGCCAGCTCTTAAAGCCCATCCGAACGCGGGCTTTGATTGTCACATTAAAATTAAATACACGTCGCGAGCACTTCACAAAACAACATATCAAGTTGTGCCTGGAATAAAAACAGTTCCATCAAGATAGAGACAACTAAAATATACTTATTAAAAAAATCTTCACAAATAAACATAAAGCTTCTTGCCGACACACTTGAATTAAAATTCACTTTTCAGCTTTGATATTGTTATGTAGTAAGAATTAACATGAAATATAATTTTTCAACACTTTTAAATGTTTTCATACTACATGACGAGGTTAGTCGATGAGTCATCTTTTTTGGAATGTAAAAGTAGATTTTTGCAGGTCTCAAACCAGCTATTGCAAAATCCTAGCATTTTGCCTTTCATTTTTCCTTATATATTGGTTTCGTGCATACATATAAAAAAAAGCCTTGACACCATCAAGGTTGGCAAGTTCTTTTAGAGCTCTTCGTTGCATTTGCATACATACATATACATTATATATATATAAAGATATATATCGAAAAAAAATTTTTGTTTTCCAAAAATATACGACATGCAATATTTACCGAAACTTGCATAAATATTACGTAAACTTTGGCGCATTTAAATTCATTTCTCCAGATTGATATCATTTCCATTAAACTGCTTCCACACTTGCACACATTATTTTTCAAATACATCTAATTTTTTCCTTGTCTGGAAAACAATAATAATAATTGGAGGAAAAAAAGAAAACAAGTATTTAAAAACGTCAAGAATCATTTTTAATGAATCTTTTCCCCTGCTTTACTCGGGACAACGCTGCTAGGACTACTATCAACAACATAATCAATACGGAATAATTGTATCCTAAGGAAAGTACAAATTTCCTCACAAACCCTCCTACAATAATGATAGGTGTCAAAAATGGACCAAATTAAGCTCCCCCACAAAAGGATTGTCTCATTGATTCCCAATCCAAAGACAATATTCAAAACCATAATTGCGGGACCAATGAGGACCCGATCGCAAAACTTCATATCACTCTTCGTCATATGTGCCACAATCAAGCGATCCGTCACTTTGGAAGCGATAAGTCCCGTGGTGACAATGAACAATGCCGGATGTCTCTCATAAAGCCCTGCAGGACTCCTCACAGCAATCCAAATCATGGGCGCGAAAGCAAGAAAAATCGGGATGGCGGGAGAAATCACACTCGTCCCCGCAACCGTCGACCCATTCTTCCCTACTCCGTACTTCCCCACCCCAATCCTCAGCGTATTCCCAATGCTATAAAGCTCAAAGGGTACGGACGTCAGTATCAAAATATGTCCCCAATTCATAGAGAAGAATGCATTTTGAATCCAGAACTCCGTCCCATAGAAGGCTGAGACGAACTGGACTAGGACCATGGTAAGCTCGGCTTCAGTCACATCCACTAAACCAAAGGACAACGTCCCGGTCATGTAAGTTCGCCAATGAACACAGTAGAAGAGGAGACTGCCCAGGATACAATGGAATAGGGTTAGGGCAGGATTAAAGCCAAATTGACAGGAGGCAGCCACGCTCAGGGTGAGGAATACCGTGGAGCAGGAGTCACATCCGTGATCGAATAACTCTCCTAATGGGGATGAGGACTTGGTCCGACGTGCTTGTTTCCCATCAATCGCATCCAACGTCTGGTAAATAAATAGCCCGAGACCATTAAGGCAGCAGGCCCATGGAGGTACGCTCTGTCTTAGATCCGGCGTGTAGAACAGTAGGATGAGAGCCGTCACCACGTTAATTGCTAAACCTACGATTGTCAGAAGATTCGGGGCGAGCCACATTGGTAATTGTTCCGTGAGCCAATTCCAGAAAGGCTGAAATATAGGGTCCAGTAAACTGCTACTTGTGCATCTGTACGTATGACCTTTGAGATTTTCCAATTGGACTTGTGACAGGATCGTGGTCGTCGGGTTGGTGGTGGTGGTGGTACTTCCACATGGCTCATATCGACCTTCATTATTTGTCTGGCCCTGGACTCGTTGTTTTTCCTCCTCCACGCCCGATGACATATTTCTTAATTCCTGAAATAGCATTTGTTCAGTCACACAAGCTTATTAGCTATATATAGATTAAATAATCCGTCTCTACTCAAAATTAATTACATTTAATTATATTATACACGTATATAGGTTCAAACCCAATCAACTTACTTGGAAAAATAGTGACATTAAAAATTCCCTTTCAATTTCTATCCTAAGTATAATTATTTTTGCCAAAAGATACTTTAAAATAAAAAATCATAGGCTTCAAATTTGAAGTTCAAAAGAATCTTCTTGTCCGTCTCTCATATCTCACTACTAAATTACAGAGCTAAAAAAGAGCGCCTTTTTTAAACACAAACTGACCGTTACAAAACTAATAACTTATCAGGCCGTTTTGAAATAGGATTTTAGATTTAAATACACTCATAAGACAATCCCTGTAATAATATTAAGAAACTGAGATAAGAGCCTTATTAAATAATTGCATCACAAAAATCACTGCTAAAGCCACAACATTGAACGAATTTCACGTGATGCAAAAATAATTAGTAGTTATTTTAAAACATAATAAATAAAAATATATTTTACATTTTAAAAAAATATTGTAAAAAATATATTTTCGCAAATTAAAAAATTACAATTCTTTTGGCAAAATAAAATATTTTACAATGATTATTAACAACAATAATATATAATCCTACCACACAAGCTACACATAGCTACGTATATACACAGTATAGTAAAGTGATAGGGTAACAATAATAATACACTAAAGTATTATTAATACTTAAGTGAGAATTTTTAACAAAAAAATTATATTGCTTGATATAAGGAAAAATTACCTTTATTTTAAAAGTGCTGCGAACAGGAAGGTACACGATTAAGTATAGCTACACGAAACTGTATGCCATGCGGAGCGTTTCCAAACCCAGGTATAATAAAAATGCAAAAAGTATATAAATGATTGTCGCGTGTGTCAGTGTGAGTGAAGCACTTTGAACATTTAGGAATGATTCACTTTTGATGAGTTGTACACTTAATACTCAGAAGCAATTTTTTCAAAAAAAATTCCAGACTTGTAAAAATCTACATTTAACAATTATTACGAACAACACGACGATGAGACCTTTGTGGTGATGATGTGAGAAATACGAATATAAAGTGCTGATTCGCACGAGGCTTTTAGAGTGCTCCAAATAAATAGTTAATATTCTGGGAATAAAGAGACTTGTGATGGGTTAAAATTTCTTCAGAATAGAAAAATATGCTCACATTTCCCTGCGCACTGGCCTCTTTGTGAACTACATCTGTATAGAGATAATGGGGAAATTTCACATTTAGTCGTTATTATCTTGCTAATTCTTTAAACGTACATCATTCATAACTTTTAAGACTTGAACTGGAGTCACACAGCTGGACTTGGCAAATAATATAAAAGCTTCTTTTTTATTTGCTTTACAGATCACACAGCCTAACTCATACTGTACCATTTGCAAATAAACGACTCTCCAGTACTATACTACAATACAGCTGAGGAAAAATCATTATGAGAATAAACAGAAATATTGGAGTCTATCCCTTTGTACATATTTTATAATATGAATCCTATGAAATTAACTGACACTATAAAAAAGGAAACTACTACTAAAAAAAGTAAATATAACATGAGATAATATCCCAAGGGCCAATGAACGTGTGGTTGTAATAAAAAAACACGGCTACTCTTTCAGAGCTAACAGGATGTTTTTGGTTAAATAATAAATCTGCGCATACGTAAGTAGATGATAAAAAATCTCCTGTATCTTTATCTCTCTCTTTCTTTACATACGTATAGTCATAACATATAGAGCTCCATTATTAAAAGCAATTTAGCATTTAGCAAATGATTGAATGGAACTTTCCGTTTCCTCCTACTACAAACATAATTAAGCATTGTTTAGTGTAGTTTTTGTCGTCCTATCTGTCCAACTACGAAATCTCAAGTTACTACTAAAACAATCATCATGTTTTTTGATGCCTCCGACACCATGTCAACATAGGAGAAGCTACTGAATCTCCATGGAGCTTTAAATATCCACTCAAATTACATTGCATGTCTCATATTATATGTGCGTGAATCTTATATGCAATATAATTTTTCCTCCGTCTCAAAAAAAACCTAATTCCAGAAAAGTCTGGCGAGGAAGAGGGATTCTGGGAATAAAATTGATTTTTCCTTCTCTAATCTGACATTATTTATTTATTCATGAATCATGAGCATGAGCTGAGCTCGTGGAAAAATAGTTTGCACGTATAGGTGCATGCTAAAGGAGGATTGTCTGTGTGTTGTTAAACAAACTCGATAAATTCCGTTTATACATGGCTGGTTGAAAATAATTATTTCCGTCTTCTTCCAAAGGTTGCTTGCTGCTCATTGGCATGCAAGCACACTTACTTATAAATGCACTCTAATATGCAATGGTACAGAAATGTGTAGGAAAGTTGTCTTAAAAGCTTTCATTTAATTTCCAAGGGAGAGACTATTGTTATTCTCCTGTAGAAATTGACCACTTAATTCAATTCGTCCTCTAAACCAAGCCAGCAAGGCCTGTTATTCTCACAGGTGTGTTATATATGGAAATTGAAGGAAATTATTGTGAAGATACGTATGCTGTACATTCTATCTCTCTCTCTCTGTCAAAATAATCTATCCTGCAGTGGGGGAAGGGTGTACGTAAACTAATCACTATGGACTCTACAGTGTTGATTGCAATTTAGTAGAGTCCGACTGATTTATGAGCCTGGAAGTAAACAATATGTCAAGCTAGTCAAGCAGAATCGTTCCGTAGTGTTATACTTTCCAACTATGTATACTTATGACTTATACACGTATACGTGATGGGTGACATGTTCACATGTACAGGGCCAAAGTGATAGCTACATTGCCACCAAAAATATCCCACACGACCTTTGGAGTCGTCGCAGCATTTAGTAAATACAGACAATGGCGTTCTGTGTGTATACAGTATACACAAACAACCACAGATCATTGGCATAGGTGCGATTCTTCACGTTCGCATTTCACTCTTTTTCTCCACTCTACTTTCTACACCTTTTTTGTCACAGGTGGTCAATTAATTTGCATTTATTTGCATGTGCACAAATTACTACGTAGTACTCTTTCCTATATATTTAGCTCCATTTAAAAATTATTACGCTTCGAATCTTTCATTTATCTACTTGTAAAAACTGTTAAAATAATTACGTTTCGAACTTCCCAGTTAACTATACATGTAAAAATAATTTACGTTTAGAACTTTCCATTTAACTACATGTAAAAATAATTTACGCTGGACGTTTCCATTTAATTCCATGTAAAAATAATTTACGCCGGTCGCTTCCATTTAATTCCATGTAAAAAAAATTTACGCCGAACGCTTCCATTTAATTGCATATAAAAAAAATTTACGCAGGACACTTCCATTTAATTGCATGTAAAAATAATTTACGCCGAACGCTTCCAATTAATTAATAACAAGTAAAAAACCATTTACGCCGATCCCTTAAATTGAATTGGATCTCGTAACATAAAATATTCTTGTTTAAATTATTGGACCCTCTTTAATTATTTGCACTTGTAAATTAGGAAATTCGAACCTTTCCAAGTACTTGCACTTACCTGTTTTGGAAAATTTTGACCTTAAAAAACCACAGAGGAGAGAGACGGAGAGAGAGAGAGAGAGTAAAGTTATTTACTCAGTCAGATTGCGTGATCTACAGAGAAACGCTCCTCTTAACACGCAATTTCTCATCAGTGGTTTTAGCCTACATAATTTAAAATTAGCAGTTGAACGAGGTTGAGGTTACTATAACTTACATGCATATATACACCTCACGTATAAAATAGCATGGTTACAATAACACATGGGAATATATGTATATTTTCCATGGATTTTATCTATTGATTTTTACGCTCATTTAAAATCCCTTGTACTTTGTATATGACTGTGGAAGTGTGGAGAGAGACCCCTTTTCGTAAACTTGCTCATCCCAACTTTTTGTTATTACAATGTTGCTAATAGTACCAGAGACTATGGCTTTTTCATATAGGTCTCATCGTAGGCATATATTCAGAGGTCTTAAGTATATGACAGCTTTTCAAACCGGTTTTAATGTTCAAGACGTAGTAGTTTTCATCTGATGGATGAAGATGTCGGCTTATACAGTAAAATAATAATTATATGTACAGCAGCTATTTCTCAAATTCTCATGAGAGATGAGCAGTTGTGATTTTTTATGCTGTTGTAGATGCATACAATTTAGCGGTACTCCATTTGAATATAAAATATGTGAGTTTTCTTCTCACATATCTGTATCTTTTTATTTCTCTCTCACACAGCACAAAAAAAAAAGCTTGACTCAACTGAACCTTCAACCCTTGCGAAATTCTCATGAGCTTTTCGGTAAATAAATAAATGCCACACTTTTTTTCTATCTTTTTTGAGCTTATAGCTTCTGCAATGAGAAATGAATTCTCACGAGTTAATGTTTAGAATTATTATTATATTACTGTTAAAATTCCTCGGTAAAATAAAGGGGGAAAAATGCATGTGAAATCATTAGGATTAATTCTTGTACAACAAAACTGTAACTGTACAGTTCATTTCATCATTTAAGTAATAATGACTGCACTTTAGTGCACTAAAAGCCTACAAAAAAACGATTATTTATCACCATTGTTGAATTTACATGAAAATTCATGGATTTTTAGCACAGTTTATCGTTATAGACAATCATCCAAAAATAAATCATTTTGAGTCTTTCAAATCCAAGTTAAATTCAAGTTCATAAGAATTTATGTAAGAAAATAAAGATTATAGACCTTCAAATAATAATAATATTATCATTGTCCAAACAGCCTTTGGGACATAATGGTAGTTACATTATGTCAAAAAGGCAAAGAAATTCAATTCCTTTTGTCAACATAGGAACGTCGTCAAGAAGAAAAGCCTACCTCAAGAGCAAATATTGACATATGACATTTAGTATGGGCTTTTTGTGGAAGATAACGAGAGAAGATAAAATCCCAGAAATTATCCCATCTTCCCAAATATTGTAACTTTTAGGTCAAGAATCTTTACTTTATAGCTCTAGGCCATATTGTAATGGTTTCCTGTCATTAAACAAAACATTTAATTGTGTATATATTTCTGTGCCAAAAAATACACAAATAATGCGGATTTCCTTCAGATCTTCGACCTATATGGATGCATCTTCCGTCACGCTATGTAATTCCAACGTTCCAAGTATTTCTAACGTAAAATATGCATATAAGTAGAGGAGGTGTGCTTAGCTAATTTTTATCCTTCTGCCTCTATATATGCCTACACAAAAAGACCAAAGCTAATGATAAAAAGTGGGTCGAAAAAATTACCAAGACCTACAGATTTTCATAGGGAGCTAAATTAGAGCTAAATTTTATGTACTATTATTCAAATCCCATTCACGCTCTTATTCCCATAACCCAAAAGCAAATGGGGAAATTACTGTCAATTTTTACAGCAAAATTTACATTACAGCAAGTTAGCACGTAAAAATTAGCTTCTGCAAACCTAATCAATATATTTTTACGGCCGTGTAATATTTTGCAAGAATTTTCCTACCACATTGATTTTCTCAGGAATAAATAAATAAAAAATCATTCATTCATTCCTCTATCAAATGCATTACGTTAAGTGTGTTGCAGTATTGCACAGCCCCAGCCCCATAATGACTCACGCTGCAATCATTTCAGCCTCACACTTTCGTTAGATCAACCAAACGTTTTTCTCAAGTTAAAGGTCAAAATCAGCACTACAGATCTGTATTTATTTCCACATCCACAGATTTATTTCTGTCCAATGATTAAAATATCTTATAGAAAAAATCCACACGTCTACATCACGAGCATTTTTTACATCTGTTGATACCATGTCTATATATATAATCCTCTCTTTATCTTAATATTTCCACGCGTTGTCATCCTTTTATCAGCATTGGCACGAGATCTTAGAATGTCATCTTCAAATGCCACGTCTGTACTTTAATTTATTTGAATGTAAAAAAACCTAATCAACTTTCTTATTGCTAGACCAGGTGAAGGGACATAGTGGAGGAAAAAAATTGTACGTTAAAAAGTAGGTTAAAAGGACGTGATAAAAAAAAAATTGAAATATCAAGTTTTAATATTCTTTTGCACGTCAAATGTATGTGTGTGTGTGTGTGTGTGTGTGCATAGAAATATTGCAAAGATATTTAGTCAAATGAGAGCAGAAAAGTAACGGAAGATACAAAAGCATGTAATTTTACTCATGTATAACATGCTTCTGAACTCTATACAAATTCTTATACATATGTTCATGCCACGTACAAGTCAAAGTGCTCACAGTCAAAAGCTAAAAATCCATGGATTTTATATGTGACAAGACTACCAATCAAATTCCATTATGGAAAAATCTAATTGTGAGTAAGTACAGCAAAATATAAAAAAAAACTTTTCAAAAAGGAAATAATAAATAAATAACGAATTTATATTTCCACCAATGAAATCCACCCAAAGTTCAACTCCTCAACGGAGCCAAGAGCCAACGGAGGTAAGAGGGACCCTCACAAAAATCAAAGGCAGCAGAGCAGGTGAATGTATAGAAAAGGTCCCGGCAAATTTAAACGCTTTGAATGTGCGTATATACAATTCACATGCCAATTACATACATACTTTACGTGTGTCTTAAAATGCTTCACAAAAATGCGATATATTTCACGAGACTGCATTAATAATTACATATATATTTTACTCACAAATTTTTTTATGCACGTGAAGTGAGGAAAGCCTTAAAAATATATATGAAAAATTTAATGAAAGCAAAATGACATGAAATAAATTAAAAAATGCTACTTCCTTCCTTAATTGACTCTCCCCCAAAAAGAGAAGCTCAACGTACAGAATATTATAATAATGAAAAATTTATGTAAGCCAAAATAATATATATATGAGGAATTTTGCAAACATTCAACGGTACATTGATGGCGAAGGCAAAGGGACACAAAAAATATTACTCTTTTCTGTCAGTGACAGTTCACTAATCAAAAACCGTTGAAAATATTCTAAAACTTTACTTTTGCTAAAAAAATACGAAAACAATTTCAACTTTACTTACTTTTCAGGAGTATCCTTTTTCATATGAGCCTTTGTCAAAATCTAACTTTATTACTATTTTGTCCACCCAGCGAGTTTCTTTTCTAAAACCCAATTTTCCCACTTTCTACACTTTCAAAACAGTTTTAGGATAAAAAAATCGTTCCTTGGAAAATTGAGAGCACTTTTTTTTTCTTACTCGTAAAAATTTCCTAATTTTTACAGCTCAACTTTTTTTCCCCTATTAAATGGTTACAATGTTGTTGTTGTAGTAGTAGTAACTGTAATAATAATAATAGCGGGTCGATTGTAACAACTCCTCCGAGTAGATGAAGAAGAAGACTGAGGGAAGAATCGTAACCACATGGACGTTTAGATATATAAAAATTCTTATCCATACGTCAAAATTCACTAAATACTTTTTTTCCAGTTACGACTCTTAGGTTTTTCAATATAGGGAGAAGGGACTAACGTAAGTTTGTCTTTCAAAAAGAGTTTACTTTTTTCGATGAATGTCATCGGACGGAGACTCGACAACTAACGAGTCGAGGAGTGTAGCAAGGGAGTTTTGTAAGTTGGCACTATTGGAAAATGTACACACTTGTATAGGAAAAGGTAGGATTTTGGATAGGGACAGTAGAGTTGGCTAGAGAGAGAGAGAGAGAGTTTACATATACTTGAAGCTACAGCTTTATGAGCATGAACGAATAGGAGAGGGTAATAAGGGTAAGTAACAGGCAGAGCAACAAGCACAAGCACAGGTTGCTCGCTCATATACGAAAAGCTTCTCCTTCTCCTTTGCTTCTTCTTCTTCTTCCTTTTTTAGCTCTCAATAACATTTTACTACGTATTCTTATGCATGCGTATGTACATGTGTAGTACTTAAGCTTAAATGCCATTTTCCACATTTCCACCAAATCTTCACTCTTTAAAGGGTCACATCCCTCTAGTATGTACGTCTCTTTATATACTCATATATAGCTATACTACGCATATGCATTGCCCTATAAAACCCTATAGAGCGTCAAGCCAAGCTCTTTTATACAGGCTAGTGCCTGCGTAAATATGTATGCAGCATAAAAAAGGAGTTGAATCCCTTAAAAATATTAAAACTTTCCAAATAAATGTGTTTGTTGAATTTTTTACAATTATTATTATTATTGAAATAATCTCAGGTGAGATTTTTCTTTTACTACGACTATGCATATCTAAGGTGATGGGGTACTGGGTACTCTTACATATGGGTGCGCTGTAATAATAATAAATATTGATGAAAACAGGTAAAGTCACATTGTGTAGGGTCAAAATATGTGTGTGTAATGATAAATTTGAAAGCTTTAACTTATAGGGTAGCTATGAGGACCCTTTCAAGTCTATAGTGAAGTGTATACTCGGTGTATCATCCTGTATAGATAGGTAAATAATAATAATAATTTTTATTTTCCAATTCTTGAACATTTTACCAAGAGCCAAGGCCAAATTGCTGGGGGCATTTGCTGTACATTGTGCTACATAATGTTGGAAAGTACATATATAATTATACTGTACTTTAGGTATATGAAGGAAATCAATAATAATAGTAATAGATTGCGTAAGAACAAGTTATTAATTGAGGGCTACAACATAGTATAACATAGTATATGTATAGGGAAAAACGTGAAGATTTAAATTTTTCAAAAATTTATTGGGATGTGAATGGAAATGCATTTTGTGTGCAGTCTCTATACTTAAATGTACGTGCGTATGTATGTATAAGCATACACGTATATTTACATACATTTCTATGTATATTTTTTATGTATATATAAATATATGCAAATTTACCTACATATGTACATTTATACATGTAGGCAAATCTCTATAAATACATACGTAAAAAAGTATATGTATATAGGCATGAATTTTTTAAGAGTATAGATCCGATCAAAGGAAATTTCCCCTACATGCTTTTTTTTTGTATTGTAAAGGAAAAATAGGTTTCTCCGTAAAGAGATTTATTTCTTGGAGAGATTTACTCAAGCTTGATCAAACTGGATTGTCATGGTTTAATAGTTATGTAAATATGAGGAATCATATAGGAGACGCATAGACGGTGATATAATGGAGAAGAGCCGACAATGGGAATGTTACCACACCAAAAACCTCTCTAAGCCTCCAGACCCGGTTAAATAAAGTGCTATGTGAGTAAAAATGATCGGTTCTTCTTCTTCTTTTCTCCGTCTTCTTCTCCTTGTAAAAACCCAAGCACTCCATGGGATTTAAACTTGATCATCGATTGTTATGTAATACAACCCCCCCTTGGATTTAAAAATAGGTGAACCTTTTACCTCCACATATATAATATATCACATGTATAGGAAATAGTAGGAAGATTTTAGTACGGGAATCTCTACTATCTCCCCGCATTACAAAACCCTATCACGTATTTATTTGAAATCTATCTAGAATTTAGCGGCTGCGTTATTTCTCCTGGAGATTTTTTCATTTTTTCAAATCTTCCATCATGGTATTGCATTGGTCAAAAACGTAAGTGTATTTGTGTGTGTAGGAAATGCATATATGTAATGGCACATAGGTTTGGGGTCCCAGAAGGAAAGCATATGTGTGTGCTTATAAGTGTGAATGTGATGATAAAACTTGATTCGTATCAAATTATTGCTTCATACATTCTTGTAGATTGTACGTTAAATACACGTGAGAGTTTCCATTTTGTGCCCAATACTTAAGTAACCTTAAGGATTTTTTTTCTTACGTGCAATATATGTAACTAAAATATGAAAATGTTTGCAAACACGGCAAGGGTCATTTTAATGGTGAATGGTTGGCGAAAGTTTGGGATGGATTTTTTTTTGGGGGGGAACAACTGCAGAAAAGAAACATCCAGAAGATTTTTTTTCCTTTGCGTGGTGGATTATATTTTCTTTTTTGTTATACTATTTTGTGTATGGAGCAATGGGAGTTAATAGGAGGCGTGGAATTGGCAAGCTTGTTGCTTTGGTAAGAGGAGAGAGAGAGAGAGAGAGAGAGAGAGAGAGAGAGAGAGAGAGAGAGAGAGAGATGTGGAGATCTGTAATGTTAAGCATATGTGGCTGTATTTTTCCTTTAGTTTTTCTGTTTCGTATACATACGCATTTATTACTAAGGAGACATGAATTGAAAGGATTACATGTAATTGTGAGAGAAGAGAATGATGCTGCTCCTGTTTAATCTTCATTATTGCCTCGTTGCATGACCAACGTTTTTGAATGGTGAGGTTAATTTTGGACTCTTTAGAAAATACTGGATTGAAATGTATTGCGCAATGGTTATTACTCACATTGTGTAAATAGAGAGGAATGAAGGGTTATTGTGGAAGGTTAATTAGGTGGCTTTTAGTCTGCGTTTTGTTCTGCGGGGCCAAAGGAAAATTTTAGTTTGATGGTATTTGCATTGATAAATGTTCTTACATAAGGAGTATGTATGCGAGTGCATGTGCTGCTGGAGGAGTGAAGTGGTTAGAATCGCTATTATTATTTACCTGTTTTTCCCTTTATTTTCTCATTATGTATTGTTTGTTTTTGTTTTGAATTTGGCACACTTGAATGGGAGATTGTCAACATAGTTTTGTTTACCAATGGAACACGCACCTTCAAAAGATATGAAAGTTTCGCTGTAATATGTGATGATCGGTGTGTTTACAATATTTCGGGTGATTTGGTTTAGCTATATTGAGGATTTTGATCTGTGAAACGGAAATTTTGGGTGGTATGACCGACAGTTTGATCGGTTGAACGGAAATTTTGGTCAATGATGGCATAAATAGAAATTTGGAGGAAGGGGGCGGAAGTTTTGGATGAAGGGATGTTACGGAAAATTTGTCCAATGAAACCAGAATTTTGGCTAATGGAGCCGAAAATTTTGCCAATAGAAGCGAGATTTTGACATACTGTACCGAAATTTGGGTGAATGGAGTTAAAACTTTGGACAATAGGACCGAAATTTTGATCAATTCAGCCGAATTTTTGACTTATTGAACCGAAATTTGACCCATTGAACCGAAATTTTGACCCATTGAGCCGAAATTTTGAACAACTGGGCCTGAAATTTTCAACCAATGAACCGAAGTTTTGACCCATTGAACCCAAATTTTGGCCTATTGAACCCAAATTTTGGCCGATTGAACCCAAACTTTGACCCATTGAGCCGAAATTTTGACCCAATGAGCCGAAATTTTGCCTAATTTAACCAAAATTTTGGTCATTGAAAGCAGAAATTTAGTCTTTGGTAGGCAATTTTCGACTGTGTAAAGGATATTAACCTCGATTTGTAGAAAATTAAGCTTGATTTGAAAAAAATGAAATTTTGGGGATGAAACAAAATAAGTCTCTGAAATAAAAGGAATTTGCCGGCAAGACAATGTTGACATTTTTGGCGATTTGGAAGAAATTTTGTCCCCAACCTCCAAAGTTTGTGTCTAGGTGCGCTTTGCCACCCCTAAAAGTCCAACCAAAGTGCAATTTATTCTAAGATTTAAAATCAAAGTCCAGTTCATACCTTTTGGAGATAAATATATACTAAAAAAAATAACGACTGTCAAATGTTCCATAAATCCCCTCAATCACACTTCTTTCCCATGATTTTCATAAATCCTCTGAGAAAAAGATATTTCCCCCAATTACCTACAATAATAAACTCTCAAAAAACTATCATGCATCAAATCCCTCTCACATGATACTCCCAATAAATGATGAACAGTTTGTGGAACAAAGTCGAATATAAAACCACGCGCCTCTCGAAACCATATCATCCTCCATTCTCTACATACCCTAAATATTATTGACAAACGACAACACATATGTACATACAGTATAATTCAAAGAAGAAAAATACAAAGACCTTCCTCACATTTCCCAAGGATTCCAAGGTCCAGTTCATAATCCACGAAAATATCAATTCACTCTTCAACTTTGTACCCTGCATAGGGAGCTTCCAAAACTTAACTTCTAACACAAAACTCCCAACAAATAACAAGTTTTCGAGAGATTGAAAATGTCAATTTCTTTCAAAAGGTTCAACTCCCATGAAGAAACTTTTCATCGGAAGTTCTTCTTCCTTCAAAGGATTGAGTATAACAGTTTATTACTACAATACATATTTACTATTGTAGACAAGGGAAATATAACTTATCTGTTTTATAAGCCTCAACTCACTTTAATTGACTTTTGACCATATTTTATCACATTAAAACATAAACGTGAAAATTTTCCAGTATTTGCGTCATTGGGAAAAAAGTTTTATCCCTTGACTCAAAAAGCATTTTAATTTTTTTTACCACACACACACACACAAATCTCATTTAACTCAGCATTTCCTCACCATCCAATCACCACATGGTTAATTCAATTTCCAATTCTCCTTCCCATATGGAAAATGCTTGGAATAATTAATCCCGACTATACCAGCATAGTATTTTATACACATTCACATGGTAAAAATCCTTTGAGTATTATATTCTGGAAACTTTCCCAATTTAGAAATGTCACAGATGAACTTATTGTGAGCAAATAAACTTTATCCCTCGTTGGATCCTTTGATTGGATGCTTTTTCCTACAGGGATTTATTTTATACTCACAAATTCATCTCTTGCTAATTGAATGAGAGCATTTCCTATAATTACTATTGATTTCCCTTATAAAGTCAAAAGTCCCTGGATTTTTTAACCTTAATGAGCTTACAATTTTTTATATTATTATAGAAATTATTATTACCTTAACTTTTCTTCCCTTATATTTTATTACATAAGAAAACTCCAATGCTACTTTACTATCGGTACTTTTAATATAGGAAAAGTCATAAAATTTCTACATATCAATCCTTATAGAATTTCCCCCTTATAATTATCCCGTACTTAAATAGCAACGTGCTTTATCCCATTCTGACTCACACACATGACGAGGACGTGATTTTTTCTTTCTTATTATGGAAAAAGTTATTTTATTTCCCCTATGCCATTGCATTGCATTGGAGACACAAACCTCTTTCTTACCCGATACATTGGAAATTTCACCATGTACATATTTCTTACACATGATATTTTTTTTGAGAATGCCAAGTCATCAGAATTTTATCAGACGATAGTCTAGTCTTAAGAATACGAGCATGTTTAAGTATAAGAAGTAAATCAGAAGGGAAAGAAAAGAAAAAAGGTTTTTTTTCTTATATTTTCAGATAAATTATTATACATTGGAATTGGCACATACTTATCACTTGGGAAGTTCCCTTCTACATGTAAAGGATGGTCACGCGAAAACGTTTCTTCCCTATGCTATTTTGTATAGTAGAGGTGAGTTATATAAATTCTCAACCCTTTTAGCATCTCCGCTTGACATTTATAGTAAATTGATAACGTTCCAAGGAGCATTTTGACATGGGGAATTGAAATTGATGGGGAAGTTGAACCTAATCGATTTTAGACACTTTTTCCCTTTTCTTGGGCCATTTCAATAGGCATGTAAGAAGGGCATAGGGAAGGATACGGTGACAAGTGCATTTAGGACTCATACGTTATGGGAATATGCTTTTGGGGGAATTTGTAAATGTCAGAAAAATTTTCATGTAGAGGAAGAAAGGACTATAGGAGGATTTTCATGGACTTTCGGATGGATTATGTTTTTACGTGGATGAGGTACAAATCTGTGGAGGATTATGTAGCTTCAAAATTGATGATATAAGGTGTAAATGTTAAAGTTGATATAGAAATGTCAGTTTATTTAGTAGCAGGTTGAAATTTACATGGTGTTTTGTATAGGAGGTAAATTTTTCACTTGGCTTAATTATCTTTACTCTACAAGTGTTTTGAATGCAAACGTTTTTGTCATTTTTAGTACGTGATAAAATGCACATTTTCTATGAAAAGTAATAAATGATTTGTGTCAAATGCAATTTCGTTGCACACTTTTTTGGAAAACTAGTACATAGTATCTTCCATGCCAAAATAATGATGACTTTTTTAGGGTGAGAAAAACACATGTAGGACGATAATTTGTCATTTTTTACAAAGTTACGGGCTGTCGAGAGGTCGAGTGGTGAAAAAGTCAAAGTGAAAAACAAAAAGGTAAAAAAAGTGCGTTGCAGCAAATTTAATTAAAAACACGGCTACTATTTTCAAGTGCGGAGTAGTGTAAAATCACTATTGAAGTTGTCCATAGGACACATTTCATAAAAATCCATGCCTTTTCCCATAGAAGTCACTTTACATGTCAATAGCTTCAAAGGTGAAGTGTGTACATGAATTGCTCTGTCCAATAAATCTGATAAATTGACCAGTGAAAAAGCTGTTGAATCATATTTTTCTATAGTTCTATTTTCACACTGCACGGTGTGTCTTCTTATCTTTTAATAATTAAATCTCCACTCTTGACTCTTTCAACTTGATATTTACCGCTCTGATCTGATGGACATTTCCCTTATATTGGACACACTCCAGGATTAATTCCCAGCTGATGGATCGTTACTTGATATTTTGACATTTATTTTCGCATTTTCTCCCCTAATCAGGCATTCCTCATTCCGCTATAGGCTTTTCAAATGTTTTTATTCACTTGCAAAATAGTATATAACTGGTTTGATCCGAATTGCTATAGTTTTGCAGATGCTATCAGAAAGGATGGTGCAATTATTACGTCATCGCAAAACTATTTTCGAAACTCCTATGAAAAATCTTCCTTTATGAAAAATTTTAATAACCCTTTGAATTAGAATATTATTAGACTTTGCTTTTGTTCCACGCACACCTCTTTTTCACTTTTTGTTTTCTAAAAATTATCTCTATAGAATTTTTTATCAGTTCAGAGATTAGCACGTATACGATTAACACTTAAATCTCATAAAGGTTTTACATGTAGTTTTTGTTTAGTTGAACAACCTTGGATTTGTTGTTGTCAAGAGGAAAAGTTGAGGAAAGGTGAAAGTATTTTGTTCCAACTGTATGTGAGTATAAAAATAAAAGCTGTACTTGCAAATTATTGACGCAGTTTCCCAGGCACTAAACCACGGGAGGGTACAGGGGGTACAGTGTACCCCCCACTAAAACCCCAGAGGGGTACAAGCATGTAGTCTGTACCCCCCAGAAATTTGAAAGGTTGATAAAAAATATAGTTTTTTACACCATTTTCCAACAAATTCTACCAAAATTTGGAATTACATCTTGAAATTTTACATATTTTCTCAAAACTTCCGTCAATTTCCCCTACATTTGTTTAAATCGCCCATTTTTATCCAAATTCTTTCACAAAAGAGTTGCGTTTCCGCACATAAAACATGTTGTGTTTAAAATTCAACTTCCGGAGGGTACACGTCATGGCTTTGTACCCCCCACTCGTGACTTCGTGGTTTAGTGCCTGCGAGTTTCCTAATGCTACTTTAAGCCTGGATGAAGATCCTAGATAAATTTATCCCTAATATACGAAATGGATGTATTAGCATAGCAGGAGGAAACGCAATTATACCTCTACTCCGTGCTAAAACTTCCTCTTTTGTCCATTTTATCACTTATACCTTTTCTCAATAATCCCATCAATAAAGTCCCATATAGTACAAATGGCTTAGAATGTGTCTCTCCTCTTAATTCCTCCCATACAAAATAATTATCTATGGAAATTCTTCTGTTTCTTGTCCAGTCAAGTACTTGATTAATTGACACCTTATGCACGTGTTTTAATTCCAATGCAATGCTATAAAACTCTCCTTCATTTTAATCATCATAGGGATTTTTTACATGTACTAAAATCCAACATTAAAAAAACGGTAAAGGTAAAAAAAAAAAGGTAAGGAAAGGTCAAGGTAAGGAAACTAATAAAATCTTTTTATAAAATCCACTTGAATATGTTGACTTTGCATGGTAAATCCTTAAGAACTATGATGACATATGCTTAAATGATGTAAAAATAAATTTTCTTTTTTCACATGTATATGATGGGAATCAATTCCTACTCAATGTAAGTTTGTACAGAAAAGATATAAATATATCAGTCCTTCAGGATAAAGATAGGAAATATCCGGAATATTCTGGTTATAGGATAGAAAGGCCGGTATTCATGGGCTATATAGCCGTTGAAAAAAAAAGTAATTTGTAACAGAATCCTCACACTTTGGACCTTTTTCCTTTCCTTCAATAACACTCACTAGCCCGCGTCTTAAGCATAGGAAAGTACTCATTGATGTTCAACATGCTCTCAAGGCATGATCGTACCTCCAGAAACACAACAATGTATTGACATGTGCCGGATGGCCAGAACTCTCCTACATATTATGTTTTTAGTACGTAGATATGCACGCCTTGAATCTTTTTCTCTCTGAACAAAATAGTAGAAAACAACCGGCGTGTCTGCCAGAAATTAGTAGTCTTCTCTCTCAACTTTGAACCCGTGAGTCCCTCATGTTCTCTGGCTGGAAAAGTCTCTCTCTCTCTCTCTCTCTCTCTATAGTTAATTTATGATGACGCGGAAACTCAATCAATATTCCAATTGTCGTGTCAATTGATGACACAGCTGCTCCTGCTGCATCTCCAATGCGTGTGCATCTCAATCAAATAAAATTCACTTGATCAGCATTAAAAATTTTTGAGTGCAGTCACTTCCTTCAAGCGTGTTTCCATCAAGTGTACAACAAAGTATATGAGGCAGACATACATAGACAATTAATGTCTATTTATTATGTACGTTAATAATATAATAATGTAATATGTCCAATGAATTAAATCATCATGATTTTTCAAAAGACCTTACAAATTTACAGAAGGAAGAAACATACTGGGTCAATATTTACATGCTCCCTTATGACGTTCTTTAGAATGTTGAATTACCAATTTAAAATGCATTGAAATACATTTTCTACTTTACATTACTTATTTTACTATGTAATGCAATGTATCCAAATGAATTAAAAAAATGTCATGTTGAGACTGCATGATCCCAGCATGGTTATAAAATGTAAATTAATTGAACATTTGAAAAAGTCGAGCTTACAAAAATAATTGTATGCAAATGTAAATAAATTTATTCATGACGCATTTATAAAGTAACATATTTTAATGTTACTTCTGTTGGCGGCATATTGTGTACATTTAAAATACATAGACCTGAACCACTAACTACTGACGGAGCTGATGCGATTAAAAGCTACTTTTAGTACACAAATTTTTATGCACTAAAATTTTATGCATGTAATATCAGTACTCTAGATAAAGAAAGTAACAATACGGGTGAATGCTATTTTCCTACTGCTACTGTAATAAATGGTAAACACAAAAGTCAAAGCTCTAATTTTTTTTTACAACGTGCATTTCACGTGTGTCAGCACGCAAATATCATCATTATCACCAAAGGGATTTTTCTAAAACGTGGACAAAAATCCGAGACTGGATTTTATCGGGCAATTTTATATGTATAAGGACCTGATGAGGCTTGTATAAATAAAATCAGGGGGAAACAACGTGAGTGCAATGTGACCACATTTTGTTTTTCTCACCAAACACAAGCAACCCCACAGCTCATTTATCATCATTTGCATTCTGTTTCTACAGTCAGTATTGAAATATACATATCTATTTGCATTCAATCTGCTATTTACAGATCAAATCTACACAGAATAAGCTAACAATAAATGGGGAAAAACAAGCTGTTTTGTGTTTTACATAAAAATAACAAGCTCGCACTAAAATCGTTCACGCCTTTAATAATAATATGGGGAAACCATTATTTTTATGGCAAGTTCTAAACAAGAAGAATCGTAATATTAAAACATTTCAAAAAAATAAACATTTGCTTACAATGCTTTTTATATGCACATAACTGTATAACATTGTGTTTTAATTTTAATTATCTCACATATAAATGCAAGGAGGAAGTACAAAGTATAGCATGAGATTATTGCGTGATGCAATAATATCTGACTGCGAGGACGACTGGGACTGTAACAAAACTGATTAAAAAACTCTGGCATTCCCTCCCTATTTTGTACATATATTTCCCTCTGTTTGTAAATATCAGGAAGATTATAAGGTCTATCAATAAACATTCAATGATTTACAGGGACATTCCATCCTCATCCTTAACACAGTCACAGTCTGCGTGACTTTTCTTCATATATATAGTCGCCGACTCCACAAATGCAATGTCTATGTCTACCCTCAACAAAAATTTTTACTCCAATAAGTCTACATCCTTTTTTTTATCAACTCTCTCTCTCTGTCTCATCCTCCTCAATCTCAATAGTAGTACGTAATTAAATACAATGCTATGCTAAAAGCACAACATATAATATGATTCATTTCAATGTAATCCCATCCACACTTGAATCTTCAATGGTTTAACGTTCTATGTTAAGTAGGCATTGTATTTCCTAGAGCATTTTGTTACCCGTCGTATTAATAAAAGTAAAGTGAGACACTCTCTGCATATTTTTCTATTGTGAACTCCTAGTAGCATTTTTAATATAGTTCTTTCTTGCCTTCCTGGCTTTACAATAGTTCCAGTTATGTTAAAAAATACAAACAAGTACAAATCCTCGTTTTCATAATGTTTCCATGGGATGACAAAAAAAAACAATGTAAAAATAGAATGTGTGTGGAAAAAATGGAGCTCTTGAGGTTCTTTAGGTCGTCAGCATTATTTATCAAAGTCAGAGAGACAAGAATCTTTGAGCTTTTGTGACTTTGTGAGGGATGACAAAGTAGAGCCTTGTTTCTCTTCACCACAATCACTTGTTTAGGTCTCCTTTTCCAAATAACACTTACGCAAAACCTATAGGGATCTTTTGTTGAAAGTAAAGGAAAGAAAAAAAGACGAGAGCTTTTCATTGTTCCTCGTATACTATTAGTATGTGTGTATGTATTTGTAGTAGTTGTACTATTGTAGTAGCTACCATGTTTTTCTAGGTCCAAAGTTCATCGTCAATACGCACGCACTTACTAGTAATAAGACGGAAATCCAGTTCCAGGAGATCTCTCAATACTATCCATGCCTTCCACTCCCTCAGTCAGAGATCACGCTCTCATCATGTGCAATGATTATGTATATAATAATAATAATAATAAGGAAGAAGGAGGAAGGGAAAAAAGGGATAGGAAAAATATCATTTGGTTCCTTGTTCATAATGTTGTACTATGGTTATGCTCATATATATAATGGAGAGAGATGACAAACACATTTTTGTATGTAGCAAGTGCCGGAAAATACCCGCAGCTGCTTAAAAGCCTGTAAAGAAATGGTAGAATAGAAAAATAAGAAAATATAGGGAATTATTATTATTACTTGCTATACAGTGCGAGAGGAGGCTTGTGAAGGGAGAAAAATGTCACTTCTCCCCAAGACGATAATTGACGTGCTTTTGACAAGGGTTTCCTTATTTAACAGATTTCTATGAGAATATACTTTTCCGATATATAAAGGACTTAAACGAGGGCTCTTAATAAATGTGAATTAGATGTGTAGCCTGGAAATGGAGAGAGGAATGGTTAAAGAAACACGACCCTTCAATTTTCGTCTTAGCACAACAAACTTTTTCCTTCCCTTGGACGCCTTGGAGATTTTGACTCTTCAACCCTGAAATCTCCTTATCCCATCGGAATGAATAGAGAATTTAAATGGTTAGCACGTAGGGATCTGTCTGGGTACTTAAACTTTGTCTATACCAAAAACAAACCCTTTGGCATTTATAGTACAATTTTGTATAAGAATGTATAGGCTCAGAGTTGTTGTTGTGTAGACGACGTAATGCCGGTGTAACCACGAGCTTTGACCCTGGATATGAAAGGGAAACAAAGGGATTTTTCTCTAGACTTCACGTGCTCCTCGCGTGAGTCCAGATTTTATTTATTCCAGACGATATACATGTGTATAAAAATGCTATAAGACTTTTTTTTGTTAGGTTTTGTTATATAAAGTAAGTAAATAGGATCTGTGTATAAACAGAAAGATCCTCGACCAAGGAGTCAAGTTCATATCTTTTGGACTCACTCGATCTGCTCGACTATGTAAGGATGGAGTTTGATCTGCAGCAGGTCAGTGTGATGGGCAAGTGCGTGCTTTGATGATGTTTACATGTACTCTTTCAAGGCGTAGGTAGAGATAAGCTCCTTTGGTCTTCCTATTAATAGTGGAATATAAGGCAGTAGTTCAGGTCTGGAAGGAGAAGAATTATAATAATTATTATTATTGGAGTATACTGGAATATATTGTAAATAGAGATTTTATGTACATTCAAATGTCAATGCTCAATCTTGAATGGAGTTTTTATTCATGAGTGGGAGTTTATGTTGTTTCATTAATGAGACACGTACAATATACATAGCTGGCTTAATTCATACTTGTGGAGGGAGTAAAAGACTTTTTTTTTAAAGTTGGATGATGGGGAAAGTTTGGAGATGTGAAGGTCTGAAGGGATGGATAGTTTGTAGGGGTGATTATTTTTTCAGGATTTTGTCTTTATGTGGTAGTGAAAAAACTGTTTAAAAGTCAAGTAAGAGGTTTTGAAAGGGAGGAGATGAAACGCTAGCGCTGGCTTATTACATGGGAGGAATGCGTTGCTTGCTCTCAAGCTCAAGGGTTAATAAAAATACCGGAACATATTTTTTTCTTTTCTCATGAATAATGGCAGCTGCTGCATTAAATAATTATTGCTACTTAAACAATAATGCAAGGGAAGAATGAGAATTTTTAAAATGTTTTAAAATTTTTATAGAGACGAATAAGTAGTTGGTTTATTGTCCAAAAACAGTAGTAGTTGTTTTTTGCCAAGATTAAATTTTTCAGCCCTTGAACAAAAAAGATGAATGGTTTTAGGAAAATTATTAATTTGGAAGTAATAATGCAGTTCGTAAGTAAGTGATAGTTTGGGCTACAATATCATTCCCTACCTATTTTAGGATATTAGATTTAGGAAGGCAAGAAGTTAAAATTATTATATGTTCCATATTAATTTTAGTAGGATAAAAAATTAGTGCATGTCTACGACTTTATGTGTAGTTTCGGCGCATCACATAGGGGTTCCTTCTGGAATTTTTAAGTAGTATAGAACTTAAGTTGAACGAAATTCCCTTGATCTGTGTGGATATAAGAAGCATATCAGAACAAAATTAATCAGAACAAGTTATCAGTATTGATTGGAAGAGCGTATATTACAAATTGTCGTATTCGTCCCTTATCCTCGCACTAAATAATTAACAAACATGTGTAACTGCTTACCTTGCTACCGATGTAAAGCAGTGGCTTGGCAGACTCCATTGACTTGCTGCAATAAATACAGAACAGTTGACAGAGGTCTGGAAGGAAGTCTGAAAGCTCCAAGTCACAAACCAAAATGCTTGCCAATACAATGGTACAAAATTTAGAAAATGAATCTCCAATTCTAATAGATAAATATGGACAATTAATATCATTGTGGCTACTGGGAATTATTCATTTTAGCTGCGGTCAATATTGCAAGCCTCAACAACCGAAACTTTGCGAGATTGAGCCAGTCCAACGTTGTATGTATGACGGTAAGTATAATAAGCATACCATGGAATAGAGGTTTGAAAAACAGGATCTACAACAATTAAATTCAACACGAGAGACTAGAAAGAAAATTTGAAATTTTTAGAATGTGGGGAATGCCCCATTGCCAGAATTCATAAAAAGAAAAAGATGAGGGAATGTTACTCGGATCGGTTCTACCCCGAAGAATTAAATCTACCGAGGATTTGTCATCCCCGTGGAGGCCCTTCTTACTTGACATCAAGTCCTTTCAGAAGTAATAGGGTTTACAGGTATAATTATTATACAGGAATCTTAAATATTTTTCATCGGGGTCAATCCATCCATAACTCATTACTAAATCAATCATTGACATATCTTTGTAGACGCTGTGAGCCTATGAGTGTTTCCTATGCGGGTATGTTTACCCATCTTCATAAATTACAATAATAATTATTATTATAGTTATATTCTAATCAAAGCACTATTTGACTATAAATGATTAATATAAAAAAATATTTACGCATAATACTAATTCATTCACCAATTTATTTACAGGTCACATTCCTTACGACAAGTTCTTGTACTTCAAAAATCGCTCCTGCCTAACAAGAAACCCTTTGAAATTTTTGACTTATCGGTACTAAACTTTCAAAATATACGTTGAAGTTTTCAAAATCTAAAAAAAGCAACATTATTGACTAGTTTTACAGGATTTTTTTCACAGAATAAATACCTGCACACAAAAAAAATTAGCAAGACCAAATTATTATTTCTTTTCACACACGCTCTTAAATTGCTACTAATCAGCTGTTGGTTTCATTTGAAATTTCTTGTAATCTCTGCTGCTCCTTCACTCGTTTTGTGATATCTATCTGAGTTTGTAAACTATGTTGATTTGCCATGTGACGTCGGTGTTGAGTCTCAGTATCTCGGACTATTCCTTGATGGAGTAGATGCCTGCAAAGAAAATCCAATCATGTTTTTAAAATAAAGTTATAGATTTTTTACAGGGTTGACATTGCATTAAGGTTTACAGAATTATTAAAAAACAATTAAAATGACTAACCTGTCTTCGAACTGGCGGTAATGAACGTACACCATCGAACCAGCAGTAAATACACAGGCACTGTAAAAAGAAATCTTAGCTAACTTGCTCATGCCTAAATTTAATATTGACCTTTGGCCTGAGATGCTTGCTGATACAGAAACAATTTTTTTTGTAATTAATATTATGAAAAAATAAAACGTATCAACGAATAAGAATTTCGCATTTCGTATGAAGACGAAGATTTTTTTTATTTTTTACGTATCTTGCTTTGAGCTTTATTTTTCCCACTCCCCTCACTTAGACGAATATCAAGGATCTCGAGGAAATATCACTTGTTATTATGACAAACGCTCACAATTTCTTACAACTGCGCCTTCCCCCAAAAATGGTATTAAATGTTATATATCCCTAAAATAATCAAAACTTGAGTTATCAAACTTGAATTTTATTAACTATACTCAGGTCGTTCGTCGTTCATATAAGAAAAACAAATGCATAGAATATTAATAGCGATAAATTCTAAAGGTTAAGGCATACATACAACAAAAAACAACTAAATGCATTTATACTTTTTTCTACTTTTATACATTACGTTATTTACAATAATGATAACGATTGGCAAAAAAATAATGGCAAAACCACAACTAAAATGTAGTTACTAAGTACATTAACATTTTTTCTACTTTAACATTAAGTTACAATAGAATAGAATATTCAGTCTTGGATTTCAATATGAACTACACATGCGAAAAAAATATATGAGTATCTTAGCTTTGTAATTGAAGCTATACGTTATTGTGATGTGAAAGCTTAAAATATTACATTTTTTTGTAACGCTAAGAATTATCATTAAGAATCTAGTACAAAACTAATTGAATGTACAAATGATTGTCGCGATCATTGTTTTAAATACATGGCACGAACAGGATAAAAGCTTTATCTTGAAACCCCAGAAGTGATTTAATCAAAACGGCTGACAGTCAATAGTTCTGTGGTGTTATACTCTTCGTCTTCCGAGTCCTTACTGCTTGCACTTTCATTGACTAGATCGGGTACTTTATTCTTTGTCAGAGAATTCATTATATCATCCCAACGTGGGTCCATGGTTTTGGGAAGATGACAGCCAGTGTAGACTCCTAAGTCAATCGAGTATTCCAGTAACTGTCGCCAGTAGGTGTTTCTTGAGAGAACGTCTGGGTTACCAATGATGATCATTAAAGCTTTGGCCCTCGTGATGGCAACATTGAATCGTTTCTTTGAGTATAAGAAATCCAGTCGATGTACTTTTCGTTCTAATATATCCTCAGCGATGGAGCGAACAGTAGAGATAATCATGACTTTGCGTTCTCCTCCTTGAAATTCTTGAACTGAAGCGATCTTCGGTAGTTCATCCTCAAGTAGGTATAGATTGAGTGCAATTCGAATTTTTTCCACCTAAAAAAGGGGTGCTCAAGATTAACTTAGGTGTGTGGAATCGATTACAAAACAAACACTGAAATCGATATAACTTACTTGTTTTCGATACGGTGTGATAATTCCAATTTCATCACAAGTTAGCCCACATTCTCGTAGCTTCTTCACATAATAAATAACTTGATGAACTTCACCCAAATTGTACCAACTCGGCGAGTCACAGTCCTGACGACAGTTTCCATCCACACCGTGGAAGACAAGAGGTACACCTTTTTTGGGAAGAAATGGTAAATTCTCGCATAAATCATAGGAGTCTTCTTTCTTGGCATGAGACACAAGTTCGTCAGCATAAAACAGTTTGGAGGGTAGCTTGAGCAGTACTGAATGTGCACGATAGCTACGGACAAGCTTTGTTAGCACGGCAGGGTTGTACTTGGTCTCAGGAAAGGCAACTTCGTCTCGAGCGTACACTTTCGTACTCATTAAACGTTCCAGGAAGGAGCGTTCCAAAATTTGATTAAACGCTATATCACACATTAGTACGGGACCAAGCTGCTCTGGATCTCCAGCAAGAATTACCTAGGCAAACCATCAGTTGTTAGTTAATTAAATGAATGATTTTCTTCATAACCATCATTCTGAAACATCTTACTTGACTCTGCCTGTCAATGGCTGCCATTACACACGGTATCATAGTTTCAGGCTCAGTACAGTACCCAGCCTCATCCACAAAAACATGACTAAAATGTCCCGTATTGAGATTTAGTTGAAAAAACTGGCCCGCGGTTGTGACCGTGGAGACGATCAGTCTATTTTTAGCAACTGAGTCCAAGTATTCACCGTCCTCACAGAAATCAGCGATGGTATTGTTTATAGACATGCCAGAACGAATGAAGCCGTTGAGGCGAACAAAATCCCCTGGTTTAAACCTATTTGTAGCAACTAGGTGCTCAGCTATTAAATCTGCGGCTGCATTTGAGGGTACAGTTACTAAAATTCTAGAAGATAGTTTTAATTAATTTCTGATTAGTACTAATGATCATAATCACTGTATCAAATTATTTTGGCACAATCGCAGCTTCTAATAAGCTAATGAAAAAATTGAAAAAGTACCTCGAGGTTGGCTCCAAAAAGTAAACCTGCATAATCGCTTCAACAACAGTTACTGTTTTTCCAGTTCCAGGAGGACCAAAAATAATGTAAGGAAGTGGTCGGCCTTGCCCTGTCAAAATTCTTCTTACTGCATCCTTCTGCTCAGTATTTAATTTATGGTTGTACCACCTCAGTTTGACGGTATCCATTCCCATAGGTTCAGCTACGTTTCCCTGAAACGACCATAAGCTTCTGCTTCTCTTGTCCGTCCTTTCTTTTGTCGTCACTTCATTTTCATTGACTTCTCCGTTTAGTTGGGGCTTTGTAGAAGTCACCCCTTGAATCTCTGGATGCTGGAAATTAAAGCGGTAATAATAATTCGTGGAAAAAAATCGAATTACTTCATTACAACTTCAGTATATATTAAGTACCAAATTATCCTTAGAATCTTCAATAAAGGGTATTCTGGGCTCTTGCAACGTAAGACTGAAAGGAAAGAGCCACTGTGGTCCCAAGTAATCAATAGCGTGCTCAATAGCAAAATGCATTCTTTTGAAAGTAGTTCTTCCTAAGCCAAACTGAACTGTGTGAGGCTCTCCTTTATAAGTGCGGTTGAACTTTTCATGAAAACGTACTAGGATTTTTGGTGAGTCATCGTCGGGATAGAAGATCTTCGTGATCGTTCCTTTGTATATTTCTATCAAAGCATCGAAGTGGAATTTAATAAACTTAAGTGCTAATCCACACGAGCGCATAATATTTCAATTAACGAAGCCTCACCTTTGGATGCGAGTGATTCATACGTTTGAACAGGATCCCCCACTAAAACTGGAGGGTAAAATTCCTTCAGCTTTGGTACAGTGATCATATGTCCATCTCTATCGGACTGTAAAACCACATCATGCATGTCATAGCCTCTACGTGCTAAAAGATTTTCGATTTCTTCGAACCACAAACTGACTTGAAATCGTTCCTGAAAGAATTAATGCAGTTTTAGACTCAGACCAAATGACAGGATTATTGAAAGATGTCGGTAAAACGTAAAACTGGTAACTTCGAAATAACCCACCACATAATTCTTGCAACTCAGTTCATCCTTAACAGTTGGGTAAAATTTCATAAGAGAATCTTCATCTTCCTCTTTGAAGCAGGTAATTAATTTCCTGGGGATACTGTATCCTTTAATTCTGTTAGGTATGAAAAAAGGATTGCGAACAAGTTGAGGAGCAGAGATGATTTTCATATTGTGTTCCAGCATTAAACTATCTGGATGACTCTGTTGTTTCACTTGTTTCCAGTCTGGGCCAATAATTTCAGGCATGAACCGCGAAACATCATCTTGTCCTGGGGCAAGAGAATGGACAAAAAGCCAACGTCCTATTTGAAATGTTCCGAAATCAAGAGTCAACAGTTCTTTAGTACGGCCATACTGCTGCGGAGTGCATTTGACCTGAGAAATCAAGGTTTTCCAAGAACATAAGCATACCATTTCTACTACTTCCAAAATACAATAAAATCTGGCGGCAAGAATAATCTTATTTTCAAACCAACCTCGAATGTCCAGACTGAATGCTTTTCAAGGGCTACTAAAATATCACCATTATCGAGGGTGTCCTCTTTGATTATCAACTCAAACTTGGCCACATCTTGAACCCCATTAATGAGTATACGACAAAGATAAACAGGTTGCTCACTGAAGTTCTCAACAGTGACAACTTTGGTTGAAGAGGTCTTGAGCTCTTTGCTTTGAAAGGAAATGGTACATCTAGGTCGTATTCGGACTTTGTTCTTATCTTCGACTAACCCTTTGAAATACTCCGTCCTGGTGTTTCCGCCTTCGACATCTTCCTCCTCCCAGTCGTCAGCATCAGTTCCACGAGCCCTGGATGTTAAAAATCAGGTTACATAGAATTATGGAACCCCTAAATTGTGTATCCCATTAAGGATAATCAAATTATTGTATAACTACCGTGCCAGAACAATCACAATACATAATTCACTTACTTATTCAGTTGTCTTGGTACAATGTTATCGTAGCTTATTGTAAGTGCCCTTTTTCTGAAAATGCACTGGCCGGCAGGAACTCCGTGATGAGGAAAATGATTGATTTCTTGGTCCGACGCAATTGACACTACTCTGACCCTGTCATCCAATTTTGGTGTGCGACCATTCTCAATTACATCGTTAGAGAAAAATATCGTGTTATCCACACAATAGCGTCCCATGTATTTAGTGATGGTCCCAACTCTCACTTTCTTCTCCGTAAAATCCACCTTGACCACTTTAGCTGTACTTACTTCATTTACATTATCATTCTCCACAGCTACCAAGTTCAAGTGGAGCCAATCACCTACAACAATCAATTAAATCAGTCATCATCCTACCTTTTGCTTCTAATACCGATTTAAACGCATACCAAATTCCCTAGTTAGTAACTTACCCACCATCACCGGATGGTCCTTAGGCAGATCACTCTTTGTAAGTTCCAATTTAATATCATCCGCCAGACCCTGTCTTGCCGATCCCGGGCCTAAAATTACGCTATCAGTCTTAATCTTCAGCACCTTGTAATCCACCGACTTGTACATGGATCTCTCTCTAATTTCCAGTTCCACCGGGCTAGGTTTTACCCGTATGTCCATCGCCATCCAGAAGGATGACTCGCCATCATAGACCCCATTGAATGTCACCTTCGTGCCACGCTTTAGTTCCGGGTCAATATCTTCCGTCTTGAAGCGATAAAAATTGCTTATCACTCCCATCGATAAACTCTTATCTAGAATTGTGATCTCCCCCTCCAAGTTTTTCTTCATCTGCTGTTGCTTCTCATTCTTTTTAGATTCATCCGGACTTGATTTCTACAAAATCCAAATCGAAAAAAAACAACATACAATATTTTCGTACGTTCATAAAAATCCGTTTCCAATCAACATTAACCCCATGTTTATTGCCCACATACCTCCACCACCACAACTTGAGTCACACCATCCGAAACAGGGGTTTCCGGTTCCGTTGGAGCACCCCAAAAGCTGTTAAGTTTCTTCAGTACCCACATTTTAAATTATCTGTAAACACAAAAATAATTTCCTCATTAGCACAGAAACAGAATCATGATTTTACAGGAACAATTCAATAATAAATAACTGCCTCAAACTCATTTAGTTCTCCCATATAGCAAGACGCATAAACAAACCACAAATATAGTTGATTATTTTTAATAATAAAAATCCTCGAATATAAATGGCACTATATCTACATACTAACAAATTCCGTTCTTTTAGGAATTCCTTCATACAAGTAAATACTTGTTACTCTTTTAAATCTTTTGTTGCTACTAAGCGTTCACCAAAATAACATCACAAAAACGATCACCTCTCCTTTATTCCTAAAAATACTGAGCGGGGGTCGGCAAAGGGCTCATACCGTTAAATCTCTTCCTTATTTCTTTTCTCCCTCGAAGGGAAGGGAAGGAATGATCGTTTTGTTTTGTTCTAACCACGTTGTGTACCTACCCCACAAAACTCATCAAGCCGAACCTTAGCGTAGCGAAAATTATCTGTTCAACACAAGACGATCGACATATAGTCAAGATCATCAACGACATTTCAATAATTACCTTATCACTCCTTCAATTATTTCCCTTGTTCCACCCACGATTCCACTACATTACAATGTCTCCAATCACATTTGTTATAACTAATCTTTTGTTAACAACTACAACTAAATATAATTCCGTTGACAGATATAAATTTCTGAGCTACTTCCAACAATATTCAATCATCACAATTAATTTCCCCAAGTATTCTTAACTATATACTATTTTAATCCAAAACAATGCAATCACTGGCTCTGAATTAAAATAGAAGAAACATTCACTTTAAACAATGGATAAATAAACAGGAATTTATATCTTATTCAACCAATCTCTTCCTACACCACGCTCTATATTAATCATCCTAATTAGTTATTATCATTTAAATACACGGGATTCTGGAAACATACCTCGGGGCCCGAGTTAGGTGGATTCTTCCTTATAATTAATTTACACTGCAGTTCACAAACCCGATAGGACCGGGGCCACCAGGGCGAATCCGACTGGTCAATGGTCAATTGGACGGGACCCGTCTTTACTTGAATCTGGAATACGCACCCACTAAAAAAATATACACGGAAACCCTAATAAATAATTAAAATAGTAGATTAATTTGCATCAGACCAGAAACCTCAATGACACATTTAAAGATACATTTCAGGATGTATAACAGACTGCTAAAATTCTATGATCTAAAAGTATATGAGAGATTATTTTAAGGGGTTACTTACACGGGAACGTTAACTATTAAATTGATAAATGCATATTTTTCCAACGGAAATAAGCTAAATTAGCCCACAAAGTTCTGTATCAGCTGAAATGTGGTAGAATATATGAGACTCTTTGATTACTTTGATATGGAAATGAAATTTATGGAAATGATGAGATGACCGAGATATAGAAAGTTTCTTTAAAATCAGCTATTCCCGGCTTGGCAAAGGATAAATGCATGTGCAGTGCTTTTTGTCCGTTCGTTTGCGTATGTGTAAAAGTAATAATGCTAAAATGCGTTTATATGAGACGTGTAAATTATTGCAAGAAATTAATGTACACTTGGAAATAAATTATTGAGAAACGTCCTTACATATAATTTTCCGAGCACCGGAAACTTATGGACCGGATGACTTGGTGAAGATAACTTTTAATTAGGTTCCGTCCTGAGACTGAGTTCTAAGAAATAATATTTACCACTCGTCAAGTTGTACGGGTTTCTGAATGTGTTGTGATGAAGGACAAATTTTGAATAACAATCTTAATAATAATATTTTTTTGGGATGAAGATAATTAATAATATTATTCATTCGTTATAATCATAATAACCACAACGGAAACGTGGTCGCGTTCGGGTCGCGTTTCAAAACAAAATGTGATAACGAAAGAACTCAGCGGAAGTTCGGTGGGTGAACGTGCCACATATAAGCATAATATAGACAAATATTATATGCAACTCAATACAAGTGTATAGTGGCAAAGATGACAAGAGGGTTAAAACGTTTTTGTCAAACTTGCTATTTGATGATAAGTATTCACCTCATATTTTTAGTTGACTATAGTGCGCCTTCTTCATGCCCTGGAAGACAAAATGGTTTGTCGACGTTTACAATCCAAAACTTTCGAGTTATTAATACATTCGTTACAAAAATACCAAAGAAAAATGGCGTGCACTCAAACTGTTCCTGGAGATTTATCGTCCAATTACCCAAAGAAAAGCGCCCTCTACAAGCCTGTTTAGCTCAAGTGAGGAGCGGTAAACGCGGAGATGTGTATTTCCATGCTTATGGCCAGGATTTTAAAGAGTTGTTGAAGGAGAGGGTAAGTAGTAGTAATAATTTTGTAGTTTTTTTTATTTTTTAAAAACCATGTAAGTAAAATAAATGTGGAACACTGAGGATTTTTGTGAAGATGAGTTTAAAAATGCTATGATTTATACTTTAATACTTTTCGAGCATAATAACTTGATTTGAGCCTTATAAAAGTTGACGGGGGATAATTCATTTTTATCCATGGAAAGCCCCGTAACCTCCAATACCGCCATTGCTATTGTATCCGCCGTAGTAAGATGCGCCACCTGGGGAAATAATTCACAAATTATTAGATCCTAAGGATTGTGTACTATATCAGATCAGCTGCATGGTTTTTATAGAGTTGTGAAGAAAATTGTCATTATGTTGAATTAAAAATTTAATTTTTCTGGACTTACCGTAAAATCCTCCATAGCCCGGATCATAAGCTCCCCGACCCCCGTAACCTCGTTGACCATAAGCACCGTAGCCAGTTTGACTTAAACCGTAACCAGCACCATAGCCCGTTTCTAATGCAATCATAATTTCATCCTCATTCTCCTCCAGGGTATTACTTTGACACATCACCATCGTCAGAAATAGCGAGATCACAAATGCCAACATTATCTAAAATTTAAAAAATATTTTCGTCTTTACTAAAATACATATATTTATAAATGTATCTCCAACTTCCTGTAAAGATACAAACTCCACAAATCTTCTTGACGGGATTGCAACTTTTATGTAAATAATTTATTTCGAATTCACGGCATCCCAAAATTCAATTCACTGCCAAAAGAACTCCTAATTATAGAAAGTATTTTCTAGTAAACCTTACATTTTGTGAAGCCATGGCTTTACAAGACTTTATTTCTCCTTCCAGGAGCGTTGACGATGATCTTCCTTTAGTTTCAAAGCCACACTGTGCAGAAATATTCTCACTTAAATAGTTCCACAGCCCTGCAATAGAAATTCCTTATTGGGTAGGAAATATAGTGTTTTTAAAGAAAAAATCTGGCCACGCTATAAAGGTTTACATATATTTTCCTACTTAAAAGTAGTCTACCTCAAGATTATACTTTTATGTATGTATTATTATTACGTATACTATGTTTTGGCATTGGAGCTTCTCTTTACGTTCAGGCATAACTTCGTACTAAGTTTAAGAACTAGACTTGTTGTTACCACTTCAAAAATTTTATTGAGTTGGAAATCCTCCCTTGATTCCTTGAATGAAACAATAGGAATATGCAAAAAAAATCTTACATTGTATTTCCTCTAAACTGCAAAAATAAAAATAGGATTTCTATCACTACTTTAGTCTACTTTTTCACTATATAGCTTTGTATATAGTTCCAAGCGGAAATCCATTTCTCTGTTATTTTTTAACGTGAGAAAAAATACCTTCATACTTTGTTTCTATATACGAGGCTAAACTATTAATTTCACTTTCTTCACACATTCATTCATTAAAGGCGATACATTTCATGCATATAGGATTATGTCGTTAAGAATAGCATAAGCACGCACATTTTTTTCCATTAAATTTTCGCTTTCGTTAATAACAATAATTTAAATTTTTTTTTATCCCCCAAGGTAAAACTTCAACCCAAAGGGTCCTTGCTGTACACAGGCTACCTCCCCAGTGACCCACACTCCTGGATATTTGGCTCAATAAATAAAGGGTACGACGTGTATGACAATGATAAAAAATAGAATCTTATGAGAGTACATGTTTTTGTAAACAAAAAGGTCATTCATCTTCCTTTCCCTATATAGAGGCTTCGTGGGGCAGATCTACACCCAAAATAAACTCTTCTACATTGAAAAAAGCTCAAAATACATTGAAAAGTCCAGACTCGCACAAGTACTAAAATTTTGGACTGATGAAGCCATTTCCCTCACAAATGTCATTTATGAGGAGAAAAATTTAAAGGAGGTTTGTAGCCCTTCAAGGAAACAAAAAAGGCATGCACATCGAAAACATCGAAAGAAAGAGGAGGAGTATGACGATGATGAGAACGAGGATGGTTATGAGGATGATCAGGATTATGGAAGATATGACACGAAAAAGATTCTGCAGAAGTTACCTCTTCGTCACAGTCAACGTAGGACCCAAGCTCCCGAAAGTGGGGACAAACATCGCACTTATCCTCAGCTTCCAAATGAGCCAAATCCTCAACAACCGTTTCACCATTCTCATCCTTCACATACTCAAGCGCCCGTAGAGGAAACAATCCTCACTACTACAACCACAACTCCCATGCCTGCTCGAGATTTTGTCGACAATTTCCCTCAATACAGCAATGACAGATATGACAATGAGAATGCGGACGATGAAGAATTTGCAAAACGCTCAAACAACATGGAAAATGAGCAGATCCAGCAACCAACTCCACTCAACAGTCCCACAGAAGAGACTGACAATTTTAATTACAACAATCCCAGTGATCTCGGCGATAATCCAATTCCTTTGGATACCACCCTCGGAACAACTGACTCGGACAGTACGGAGTCATCGTCACCACCAATCCAAATGGAACCAGAAATTACTGAGATTTCTTCCTCCGAAAATAGCGCTATTTTTGACACTGTCCCAGAAATCCCCGTGGAAGAGAATTACAATAAGATTTTGCCCCCACCAGAACCAGAATTTCCTCCTGCACCGCCGCCGGAGGAAGAGGATTCATATGGAAATTTTGAACAACAAGGAAATGATTATCAAAATTATAGAGAGAAGACTACTACTACTACTGTAGAAAACACAGAAAATCCTCCAGCGCCAAATGTACAAGTGGAGGAAATATTAACTACTCGTAGCCAAGACTTATTTGTACCGGAAGACAGAATGGAAGGAGACTCTCAAAAGATCTCCGTCATTTCCAATTCCCTTTCTTGGGACTACAAAAATAGTATGTTAAATAGAGAAATAACCTTTGGAGTTGTGACTGATCACACGTTTTACCAGATGATGGGGGAAGGAAGCATTGTCATTACAATTGCTAGGCTCGTGTATTTCCTCGACCGAGTGGAATGGATTTTTCGGAGTACAGACTGGGATGAAAGTGGCTTACCAGATAATTTGGGGCTTAGCGTGAAAAATGTATGTAAATATGTGATGAAGTACAGAAACAATTAGTATGTCTTTAATTGATGAAATGATCAACTTAAAAATTTCAAATTAATAATTATTTTTAAAGATTGCCATTGAGCTAAGCAAGGGTAAGTCTTATAACACAAAAAGACTTGAGTCTGTGGCTTCTGTTGTGAAGAGTTTCGGAATGATGACCTTGGGATTTTCGGCTAGTGTCTCCAGCAAAGCTGTCACCGTCACGTCTACTTATGTTGGTAATAATACAAAAGATGAATAAAACTCCGTCATTCCTACGTGCGTTTCCATATAAATAAAGTAACAACATAGAAATGTTTTCCAGGTTCTAATCCTGACAATCTACTGGCATTTGCTGTAGTGACCACGGTTGATGGAGAAGGGCGGCTATTACCGGACATTGTTATTATCCAAAGGATTTTGAAAGCACTACTCTGGGCTATCGGTTTAGCAGATTCACGTCGAACATTTTCCCTAGATTGTGACAGCAGCGTAATTTAATATTTTTTACAGCCCTACATATGGAAAAGGGTTTAGAAAATTCAAAAAGGTTGTACCTTTAAATTAGGTAGACTGAACGCACGGGAGCAGACTCTTTCCTATTTAGAAGCCTCGACGTGAGCGATTGCTATCGAAAGAGTATTCAACCCATTTTATTTAACTTTACCGCCGAGAGCGAAAATATGGTTGCATTTTGTGGAAATGGTATCAAAATTTACATCTATGGCTTACATTTATTTATGCATTACATTTACATATGCCGATGCAAAGCCTATGCTTAATAATGTAATCAATGTATTTACTTTAATTATTTCTCCATCTTCCTTTAAATTCAGGTATTTTAGAACCAGGAGAGGAATGCGATTGTGGCCGATTAGAAGAATGTGGAAAGTTCAACGTCTCCTGTTGTCATCCTCGAGGAAACGTTTTGAGGCAATGTAGATTCGCCTTAGAATCTAATTGTTACGATCCTCTAGGAATTTGTTGTGATATTCAAACATGTGCAATAGCAGACTTTCTGGACGAGGATTTGGTGAGATTAACCCACTAAATAACAATAGTACCAGATTCAAATAAAAATTCCAATTGAATCCAACACAGATTTTGGCAAATATTTGAGTGAAAAATCTTTGTTGAAATCAAAATCTTAAGTATTATATAAAAATCATTAATGATTTTCATGGTTACAAATGATTACAAAATGATTACATTAATGATTACAAAATTTTGGCTCATCCAACCCACCAAGAGGATTTTAACTCATGTGGATATTGCAGACACGATTTTTAACAAAGTTTTCGTTTGGCTTTAATTTATAGTCATGTAACGCTAAATTATGCGGAAAGGACGAAAGCTCTGCCCAAAAATATCCTAGGGAGTACCATCAAGTCATCAATGGCGGCAGGAAATCTTGTGGAGCCCTTGTCTCATCTGAACCCTTCATCCAACAAGTTCCTACAGTTTGTTTTAAGGTGATCCCATTTTATATCTTCTACGTGTACTCATCTAATTCATCATAAGTCAAATATGGTAATCAATCTTGAAATCTCAACGTCCATCTTTTTTCCAATATACGCAGAATCGCTGCCAAAGCAAAGAATGCAGCCGCCTCGAGCTATTTGAATGTACTTGTCTCCCGCCAAATTCCCGCCATTACTGTTCCACCTGCTGCTACCATCCGGAAATAGGCTGCGTAGCTTCAGATAAAGCTGCCGAATTCATAATCAATAACATCCGGACATCTTTCTACCAATGGAAATCCAAAGATGGTGATACTTTCAATGAATTTCTCACAAATGTACCCAACAACAGCCCCACCAACGTCTGGAAGCTCCTCGCTTCCCCTCATGAGAACAAGAATTCAACGGAATTCACTGACCATAAATTGTTCACCAAAGAATATTGCATCGATATGAATAACTGTATCAATTTGCATTTCATCCACTGGCAACCCTTCGGTCCTTGCGTTATTCATGGGGTCGTGAGCTACTGTGCAAGTAATTACATTTGTCAACCTAACTATCAAATCCTAGGGGGAGCTGAGGAAAATTCCCAAGACAGACCTTCCATTCCAATAATCCACAACGTTACGGACACGGCCAGGGATTCATCAGCAACTCAAATTGTACCTTCACCCTTTATTATTATTGTTTTAAATCATTTATTCACATTCTAATAATTTAAGTACACGCACATAGCGTGCTTTCATAAACGTTAGAAGAAAAGATAAATAAAAAGACGCCTCCATTTTACAATGCTCCACCAATCAGCTTCTTCCTTCTTTGTTAATACAACGTTTTCATGGGCCAAAATTCCTAACGATTATTCATCATCCTTAAATCGTATTGGATCGCTGGAATGGAGTAAAAATGCCTCAGACCAACCTCTCTATTTAACTTTTAACTTTGTCTAAGCCACCTCAATAAGTCAGTTCAGTTCCGAGACAGCACGAACTTGGAGTAGCAGCTTGAGTGTCCGCCATTTTCAGCGTTTAACTTCCCGAGCTCCTGTGATTTCAATCTTATTTTCTTTCCTCTTCAACAAAATTTGAAATACATTTTGAAAATTTTTCCACCTTGAAAATATTAAACACTTTTTTATCAATTTGGTCAATAATTAAATAATCCTAAATAACTAGTATTATTCCCACATTAATTATTAACACAAGTGTGATGAAGTTCCCCTTAAATAATTATTTGCACTAGCCAAATAATGGTTAACAAGGGTAGACCAAATAGTAAAGTGTTTTATAAGGGAAAATACAGAGACTGCACAGACGCAATAAAGAAGGAATTGGGTATCCGTGACTGTCAAATAAGTTTAAATCCAAACGAAGTTTTTCATATTTTAAAAAGCATGATGAAACTTCGGAGCTCCCATACTCCTCCGAAAGATTTCTACTGCGAGTTGATACCAGATTCGGAGGATGATTATGAAGAAGTCCGCTTTGACGAAATATTCGCAAAAACTAAGCTTACCCTCCAGAAAAAGAAGAAACGAAAGAACGGAGGAAAGAAAAATTCGAAGGGGCGTGTAAGAGCTTCCAGAAGTCCCGATATTGTTTCTTCCGTCTCTGGTAATAATGGTGAAAGTTCCAAGTCTAATCTAAGATCAGGTTGTAAAAATGGGGATGATGGTGAAAAGAAGGAAATTCCTTTAAATGATCTCAAATTAAATGAGACTGAGCCAGGGGAAGGCCTTGAAGTACCTCCGTCCGAGGAAATATCCTCAAAGCTTACAACTAACCAAAGCAATGGTAAGGCAAAGGACAAGACTGATAAGAAAGATTTTCAGGATGACCAGAAAAGACATTCTGAGCCTGAGAATTTCTTCAACATTTCTTCATCTGAGGACAATCCAAATGACATTGTCAAAGCAGAAGCTGGTCATTCATCAGGCAATAAGCTAAATGGAAAGCGTGCGGATGAGAATAAGAAGAAGAGGAAACAGAGGACGGACAAAGATGGGCACCATCGTCGGTTCACTACCCTCAAAAGCCACTCCTCGTCCAAGGTAGCATCAAAGCGCTCTCGTAAGGTATCAATCATTGTTAATCCCCCAAATGACAAGGTTAGAAATAAGAAGCATCCTCAGCAGCAGCTAAAATCCTCGAGTATTAGCAAAAATTCCAAAGCACTCGAGAAACTCTCTCTTTCCCCCACTCCAACTTTACTTCGGAATTTCAAAATCCCTCGTGTGGCTAAACCCAACCCTTCAGTCAATCGTAAGTTTTAAAATCTTCTGAAAATACTTTTTTTTTTACAAAAAATTAATAAATGCTACCTTCACTTACAAGGGCATGCCTATGATTATATACGTATCATATGTTGTTTAATAATATAGGTAGCCCCAGCAAAGGCGCCGCCACTGTGAAGGCTGAGATCCGTAAAATGTTTCGCCCACCTCTGATCCCCGAGCCTACTCCGAAACTCTCGGTGTTATCTGTGCTAAAGGAGATGCAAGGTATTTATTTAGACTACAAATAATTTCACTGCTGTATGCACACATAGGCACAAAAAAGGTTAGTGTATTAATTGTATTTCTTAAATCAATTTTTTGTTTCCATTTTTTCCCCTCCAGCCCCATCTCAGCCCTTAACCCCCACCGATGAGAAGGAGGAGCTCATGGAAAATCAGATTCTTGTCGACATTGAACCTAAGAATGACGAAATAACAATAATAGCTGAGATCATTTCTGAAAAATCAATGATTGTACAGTTCTCATCCGAAGATGATGATGAGGATGATAGTAATAACACAAACTCATCACCCGAGCCTATGGACTGGGGTGATGTGTTGATCCTTCATCCCGAGGATCGGGACTTATACCGTTTATTTAAGTAGCATTCTCTCTCTCTCTCTCTTCTGTTCGCTTAAAAATATTTTTTCACGTCCTGGACTTTTTTTTCTTCGCCCTCCTTTTCTTTTTCCTATGTTAATGCATGCAGTTTCATTGCATTTAATCGTTCAAATGTATCATCATCATATGTAAATCCTGTACAAAAAATGTCAATGAACTCAGGTATTTTTCAATGTACTTAAACCTAATTTATTATTGTATCAAAGGTACATCCTATTACAATTATATCCATGTAAATACTTGCACAAATTATATCCTTATAAAAATGTACTAAATTTACATAAATATAGTATTATAATATATATTTGTATTTAATATAAATATATATATACGTTTATCTGGAAAAATGAACATACAAAATCATCTAGTTTTAATAATCACGAATTTTTTACTATGTATCAATATCAGCGGTACAGTGCAGAGTCCATTAAAGAATCACGTGCTAAAATTACTGCACTCCTGCTGTTCAAATGATTTTTTATCTCCCAACAGTCCCAACTTCCAGACATGCAGTTTTAGTTCCGTCTTCTTAAGTCTCAGAATCAGAATGACGTAACAAAACACAACGTGTTTCCAATGCTCTCTATCCCTTTCTTATCAATATCACATAAATACACATGCATTTTTGTCATTACAAAAAATTATTATAACCTCATATAACAACAAGGAAATAAAAAATGTCGTCCTCATTTTTGTTAACCCCTCAGACCCAGGATCCAGGAATTATTCCTCAAATATAAATCATTGCGTTAGAAAATTTCATCAGCCTTAACTACATTAGCAAATATACATAATCCCAGTTTTAGAACTTTGAAACGGAACATCATTGTTATGCCACGTGGACTCCACATTAAAAAAAGACCTATGTACAATGTACTCTAAATGTGCTCAAGTGCTCAACAATCTATGGATATGATTCATGTTTGACTTTGAGTTAATGTAATGTACATATTTTAACAATTGTCCTAGTAAACGTATAAGCACGCTAAAGCCACACAGGTCCAAAGTTCAAAGGTGTGGATTCAATCGGTCCAATAGTCCTACCATGTGCAATAAGTACAGCGTAGGAAGGGAAACCTTTCCATAAACCCCAATGGTAAAATCCCATTGCTATTAAATACATTTACTTTACACGTACTACATTGTATGTCTCCTATGAGAAAAATCCATTGAGCTTCCTTGTAAACATCTTAACAGAAGCATGAGAGGACAACAACTAACAACTTCGCTTTGTTTCCAACTTTTAATAAAAATGAGGCATGAATCATGCAAATCCTTGGGAGTTTTTCCCTAGCTACGGAACGTGCACCGTGCACTATTACACGTAATATAGTACAGTCTCTCTAAATTAATGTGTGTACAAAAATTAACGTTCTCTAAACGTATACCAAAAACCACCAGAGAAATTCTAAACCCTCGGTTTTCTTTCCATACATTGCTAATTAGGACGGATGATGCAATTTCCATAGACTTTGCCTTTGAATATTGATTACATAACTAAATCAAGCTACCCATATAGTGCCTTATGACTTATGACTAATATTAAATACTGAGGTGGGTCAGTTACAGCAATATTTTTTGTATCAGAAATTGTTCCACTTGGAATTTGCCCATCCGTTGGACTTTGCATACTTATGAACGGATACGCAGGTCGTATAGATATGGCTAATAGCAATGATGAATCATAGGAAATCTTTCTACATGAATGTACATATGTTCGTACATTTTCATATAATGTATTTTTCCTATGTCATCCATCCAACAGAGTATTTTTTCATTGCACCGCTATACGTCTTTGCACGCTTTCATATATTAGACAGTTAGCGCAACTTTTTACGTATCTCCCGTATAAAACTTATAGCACTTATAGAACGTATAGATGA
>JAQFXU010000684.1:0-43991 GCA_034693705.1 Spatulosminthurus flaviceps | reverse complement strand
ATAATATTTGTGGTTTTAACTTTGATGCTACAAAAGTAAAATTACATTTGATGTGCATATCACTTTCTTAGGATCTCCTAGCCAAGTTGGACTCTTGGGGTAAAGCTTCCTATATAGGACTTGATGTATCAAAGGAATTTCAAATATAGAGTACTGATAGAAGTGAAATTATTCGAATCTCAAAGGAACGTCGACTAATTTAAAACCAGAATGTCATACAGCACTGAGAGTTTCCTTACAGATGCGGTTTAATTACTCAGGACCCCTTATACCACTGGAAACTGAGAGAGATTTCTCTTTTGAAATCTTAGACCACTCTTGGAGATTTCTATTATTTCAAGTATCATTAAACCGTCAACAATGAATAAATTCTATCATACATACATACTGCACTTTCTACAACACACTTGAGCTATCATTTTCTCTTACAAGTGGGAGTAGGAAAATAAAGCAATACAATATCATGGTCGGTTTTCTCCATATGTGCTTCTTGTCAGTACAGACATCGCAATTAATGCAATACATTGCGAGCTTCATGGTCCATATTAAACCTGTAATTTATTCTGTAAATTTTCAGAGCAAATTTTGAAATTGTGTTATATGTACAATCAAAAACAACATTTCCAAGATTCAGTAGAATTCAGTAGAATATTTGTAGATTTTGCTCGATTTTTTGTAGATTCTGGTAAATATTTTGTAGATTTTGCTCGATTTTTTGTAGATTCTGGTAAATATTTTGTAGATTTTGCTCGATGTTTGTAGAATCTTGTAAATATTTTGTAGATTTTGCTCGATATTTTGTAGAGTCTTGTAAATATTTTATAGGTTTTGGTAGATATTTTGTAGGTTTTAGTAGGTTTTAGTAGATATTTTGTACATTTTAGTAGATGTTTTGTGGATGTTTGGTAGATATTTTGTAGATGTTTGGTAGATATTTTGTAGATTTTTGGTAGATATTTTGTAGATTTTTGGTAGATATTTTGTAGATTTTTGGTAGATATTTTGTAGACTTTTGGTAGATATTTTGTAGACTTTTGGTAGATATTTTGTAGATTTTTGGTAGATATTTTGTAGATTTTTGTTAGATATTTTGTAGATTTTTGGTAGATATTTTGTAGATTTTTAGTAGATATTTTGTAGATTTTTAGTAGATATTTTGTAGATTTGTGGTAGATTTGAATAGATTTTTGGTAGTAATTTTGTAGATTTTAGTATATTTTTTCAATGCTTTGTGTAGGTTGAAAATGTTTTGTAGATTTGTTGTTTTCTTTACAAATTAGAACAGATTCTTATAGATTTTTCTTTCGATCTATTTCCTCGATTCTTTAGTTGTCTACATTTTCAAATTATGCTAGAAGAAATGTCCTACAAAAAGTCTCCATAACTTTGTACACACGCTTGAAATCTACTTTAACTGACAATGAGTACGACGCTTCTACGAGGAAACAGTAGATAGGACCTCCCAATTTAACACAGACATTTAGACTCACTCGAATCATTTCCTTCTGACAGAGTGATGAATTTGCATATGACTCCGGGAAAGGGAAACTATATAATAATGAAATAAAATGAAAAGATTTTAACGCCCGGCCACAAAGAAAGGTTGATAGGGA
Organism: Spatulosminthurus flaviceps; assembly: GCA_034693705.1. Lineage (NCBI taxonomy): Eukaryota > Metazoa > Arthropoda > Collembola > Symphypleona > Sminthuridae > Spatulosminthurus > Spatulosminthurus flaviceps. The sequence goes on along the minus strand of JAQFXU010000684.1, from coordinate 42,378 downwards.
AAAGGTATAGAAAAAACTGATGATTAATTTGTTGACAAGTGTGTAATTGTCACTGATGTCAGTTTACAAAAAATACATTACAACTACTTCACACATATAGTATGTATTAATATTTGCATAGACATCTACGTTTCATTCCATTGGCCCACATAAAGATCTACAATATATATTTAAATAGAAGTGGCTGGCATATTTTTTCAAGTCTAACCCAGTGCTCCCTGCTGAGACGTAAATAATAATGACTGGATCGTATCTAATGAAAAGAAAGTTTACAAAATATGAAACAATTATTCATTCAGAAAAGCCCTGAAGGAGATGGGCCCCTTACATGGTAAGATCCAGGTCTGTCTGTATGACAGTGATAAATTATCTGTTGAGGTTTCGGCTCTTCCGATATTCCTCTCTTTCTCTCTCTCTCTCTCTTTGTATCCCTTCATAAGCTAAGATTTTTTGTACATTTGTGTACGCTTCCTCTTCGCTCTTCCTCTTGACTTTTTCTCTTTTCTCGTTCCTATCAGGGAGTAACATACATGGGTGAAGGCGAAATAAATCCAGCCTCTAAAGATTACCCACATATCCCCCCAGCTCTATTTCACTTGTTTGTACATACAGGGCACTCTCTATAGTTATATATAGAAGGGTGGGAAATCTCTGCATCTCCTAACATTAGCGATAAGTTCAATCCATCCATTCTCCTCAGCAGCATTGCACACGTGACCCGGACAAGCTACTTACTCATTTATCAATCATTTTTCCTCTCTTACGTGGTATTTCACAATCGGCTGAGCTTGACGTTTTGGCATCGTTTATATGCCCACAAAGAGAGACAGACACAAGAGTGTTCCCAAGTTTCTCCATGTATAGCCCGTGATGTCCCTCACCTAATCCCTACCCTTTTTTCCTCCACTTCATTTTAAAGCATTTATATGAGATTTTATAACCCTCACACTTACCTGGATTCACACAGAATGTTAGTGAAAGTCCCAGAGCGTAGAGGAGGAGGACGGTCAAAGGGGGAGAATTTGCTAACAATAATTTCAAGGTCATCCTTGAATAACCCTTGGTCATCCTATCCTTCCCTTTACTCCTCATCTCTTTCTCCAACCCAGCATTTTTTTCTTCCTCCTTCCATCTGTAAAAACAATCAAAAAGAATTTATCATTTTTTTTTGCCCCCTGCCTTTCTTTTCAACCCATAATAATTAATATGACAAAATCAATAAGTACTAGAGTCACATCTAAGTAAGTCGTTGAGAAGAATTTAAAACAATTCTATTGGTAAAGTTTATATATTGTTATTAGGTTAAATAGCAAGGAAAAATTATGATAAAAGTGTTCAAGACGAGATGAAAGTGATTGATGAGCTAGGAAAGCTCTGTGAATAATAGAGTTACCATGATTCTGTCATCCATTTAGTGGACCATGTTGAGACAGACAAATAAAAATGGTTCTTGTGAAAACTTGTGCCCAAATCTGGGACAAGATATGAGTAAAATACGGAGCTTCTTTTTAAAGGTTAAGTCATACTATAATATTTAAAGGAGAGAAGATTTTATGGGATAAACTCTGCCAAATAATTAATTGCTTGGATATGGAGCAAAGTTACAATCTACGCACATTTCTTACACCCTTCCTCTTTACTGATAAGTACGGGAAATTAGTATGAGTAAGAATATTATCGTTCCCTTGAAGGCAATTACAGAGCAGGATGGCCTTATGGCTTCCAGCATTTCTCCTTACTATGAGAAAAGAAATCTTGAGGAGGAGAAAAATGTGTGCGTATATGAGGAAGGACCCTGGTTTATTACTTTTTCCCTTCCTTCATTTTAATAAGAAAAATTTACATTTGCCCAGTCCTAGGTAAATGAATGGGTTAAAATAAATTTGAGTGATGTCAAAAATCCTTCACATTTTCCCCATTTCCTACATTATTAGACGGTTGCTAATTAATTATGAGCAGATTTTGTGACGAGTTACTCAACAAAAAATATATGTATAATTTTCAGGTTTATGCTCTAAAATTCAACTAAAATATTCACTGCTAAAATCTTGTTTTTTATCAATATCATCGACAATTTGACCCCATGAAATTTTGATGTGTTCAAAAATGTGACCTATAGTATGATATTTCTACTTGTAATGTACTCAAGTATGGATATCAATTCTGCAGAAATAATTATTACCGATGAATCGAAGAATGGACCAATATGGCCAAAAAACTGCCAAAAATATAGCTTAAATCGGGAATGGATCACAAGGAGGACATTTTATTAGTTTTTTTATTATTAGTACCAAACTCAGGTCAGGCAAAGGCGCTCAATATCGTAGAATTTGGAAGAACCACAAGATAAAGTTAATAAAAGTCAACCAAAAAAAAGCATGAAGAAGCCGCAGAGATTCATATTTTTAATTACAAGACTCAATGGATAGGTGAGGTATCTCAGGAATCTCGTGAAAAAATTCCCTCATATCTGAAGTCTATTAAAAGGTTGAAACCTATTGCTACAATTACTATAACTATATAGCAATGAGTACCATAGAAAAAATGGTAGCCAAAAAGTAAAATCTTTTGGAAAGAACACCCTCTTGAATGATGCCTGAAAAGTAATTTGTGAAGTTTTGATACATGTAAAAATACATTTAAAATGAGAGAGAGAGAGAGATTTCCATAAAAAATGTTTTTTAAGAAAAATGACTCTTTAGGCCAAAGAAATTTCCCAGAGATTTTCCATCTTCTTGAGCCCTCTCCTAAAATCTTGACTTTTCCAAGAGGTTGTGGATTAAATTGAAATCCATATAATTATGGAGGCTAAATCCTCGTAATTCTAGCGTATGGTAATTACTCTTGCTTATAGAAAACTACAATGATACCTGGAGGACACAAGTTATAGACAAGATTAGAGTGTGGAAGAAAATTTGTGAGAGGAAAAGTGGCCGTGAAAAAAAAGAGGAAGAGGACGGTTGAGAGAAGATTGAATGGAAGGAGAGAGAGAGAGATTGTTTGAGAAATGTGAGGATATATAACTACAGATATGTAGGGATGGTTGTATAAGCCCTGGAAGGATTTTTTTTTGGGTCGAGAAGATAAATTACGAATTCTTTCACCATCAAAAATGTAGTGGAGGATATAATGTGAAAAGCACGAGATTGTTGGTGTTCAGAGAAGCAGAGAGAATCTAGAAAGAGAGAGAGAGAGAGAGGGAGAGAGATATGACGAGACGAGAGGTAAAGTAACTATGACAAGGACCAGAAGTCAAACAGGGTGGTGTGTTGGAGCAGTCTACTGATATACCATAGAATTTCCCATATATATTTTCTTATAGGAGGAAAATGCATAGGAATTCCAGCTAAAAAGACATATCGGTACAGGTGCTCAGAAACAGCAGTTGGCCACGTTGTTTCGGTCGTGACAATGACAACGTACTTGAGGAAGCCTTCAACTCATCATTGTCTCCTTGCGTCTCCTTCTTCAACTTAATGATGGTTGGGTTGAAGAGAGGGAAAGAAGAAGTATATACAGGAGAGGAAGATATGTTGGAAAGAATGATATTATGAGGAGAGGGAAGTCATCTTTTGGGAAATAATTATTTAGTTTTCTCTCTCTCTCTCTCTCTCTCTCTCTCTCTCTCTCATAGTAGTTATTATTGTGAAAACAAGAAGAAGCTGAGCCGCAAACCATTTGCTTTTGTTAGCACTCCGTCATTATTTCCATGGATTAATAAAACAAAAAGTTTCCTTCAAACTAATTCAATTCCCTCAAAATTACACTCTTATAATATAGAGCGCTCTCTCTCTCTCTCTCATGTATACACAAATGTAAAGGTAAATACAAAAGAACCACAGCTCTCTCAAAAGGAAGAGATGTGCCCAAAGATTTGTCTCAAACTCTTCCTTTACCTTTCTCTTTATCCTGCCCTTGCTCTCATGCAATGCAGCATTTCCCTTTCTCGACAGATTTCCCACCTTTTACTCTTCCAGACCCACACACCACTCCTCAACTCCCGTTACTTTTCAAGCAATTTGTGTAAAACGTTTCCAAATCATAACTTTGTTAGGCAGACATAACTTTTCTCTTATTTACCAACGCTCACACATTATCCTTTTTTCATACAGACCCTTCAGTATAAATCTCTATTCCATTTATGGCTTCCTTGTCACTGTATTTCAAACGTTACCTACTTCCTTCAAGCCACCATTCCATTTAAGCACGTTTAACAATATACACACGTATCAATACACACGTATCAACATACACGTATCAATACGCACGTATAAATGCACACTTATAGCTACACACAGGGCACGTAAAAATTCAATGCGCACGTATAAATGTACACGTATAAATACACACGAACGCAAACACACGTATGCATACATATATGTACACGTATGTACGTTCACATAGGTAAGTATACACATATGTAGACACGTGTTGTACATATGCGTCAGGTATATGTGTGTGGATCCTGGAACATGTGAGTGTAGTGATAGAGATTGACACGGACCATCCCTAAAATTCATCAACGTCAATTCCCTTTGAAATGCAGAATATTCATTTAAAGATAATGGCATGAAATGTCTATACATAGAGCGGACAGAAGCTTTTTCATACGAAACGCAGCAAGAGCACTAAATGGGAAAGGGAGAGGAAATGACAAAAATCTTCAAGCTTTTAAAACAAGGAAAAACCCACTCACATTGAACAAGTTAAGTTTAATTGCGTCATATAAACAATTGAATATAATTCTTTGGGTTATTTTCTAAGAGAATTGTTCAGATGACTATTACGCTCTTTACTACTACTTTCCGGGCTACTCATTAGCAAGAAACAGTTGTAACTCCTTTTATGCCATCTCTCTCTCTCTCTCTTCCCCTCTCTCTCTCTTTGTATATACATTTTACAAGCAAGAAGAGTTTTTTAACCAAGAGAGAATTACTCTCCTCTGTCTCCCTCTTGGCAAATATAATCTTGGACGGGAGAATATAAGGAAGCAGGTTAATGTCTGGGGATTGTTTTTAGAAAGAAAATGTAAGCTATGAGAGTATGAGTATTATTGCTTCTTCTTAGAGATTACCTTGAGGAATCCTCATCCTCTCCTACGTACATAAGACTAGAAGACGTGCTCATTGAGAACGTAAAGATCCAATAAAACAAACAAACAATTCAAACATTGTTTATGGTTGGGGATAACATGTGTAATGTGTAGTGATGTCAGGTGACGCAACTAATGTCATGTGCTCTCCATAAGCTCCATCCAACCAAATTCCTACATGGCTTTGTGAATCCAACAGGATCGACTCTCCTTATGCCTTTTTCCTCTACTAAAATGTTACGTGGTACAAAGTAATTTTATTGTGTGATGATTTTATCTACTATTTTATCCTCATTTTCTATCCCATTTATATTTACCTTCCGCATTTTCCTTCCTCCTCATCTCATTACATTTATATCCATATTATTTTTCAAAACTTGTCATTTTTCTCTCGGATCAAAATTCTCCTCAAATTCTACATATAATTAGATATTAATCCCAAATCGTAAAAGGAATTAACATGGAAAAATTACACATTTTATTTTATTACACAATTTAGCCTATTTATTCTTCCAACAAATAAAAATATCAACTTTCAAGTATGTACTAGAAATTTCCAATCAGGTGAGAAATTCCGACCGTACTTGTTTTTTATGCTTATGTTTTTTAATAACCATAAGGTGCTCTCAGAAAATATTGCTACGTACATATTTAAATACATGTATTTTAATTGGATGGAATGGTGTACGGAGTGAAATAAAAGAAAGCCCATGGTCTTTATGTGCACAGTAGTGCAAGAAACAAGCTCAGAAAGGAAGACATTCAGCTCGTCAAGTTGGATTAACAAACTAATTGGAGATAATATTGGCAAGCGTTAGGCATAGGATAGAATAATGTTTCCCACACATCCTCTACACATAGCTATATATACATAGAAATACATATAGATATAAATGATTCTATTTAACTAGAAAATAACAATCTAAGGACCAGGAATGGACCCCCCTTCTTGAAAAGTAAGGGATTTTCTCTTTATGGAGGTTTTAGAGAAAGTAATCTCGCCCGGAGACATACATATAATTAAATTGGCGTATCTTCTAAGAAGAAGGACTGACTCCCTTTGAAAATTTTTTAAAAGAAAAGTATGGAAGCCCACAGGATGGAAAGTTTATATATGTATATATTGTATTTTGAGAGTATATGGTTGGAAAAATAATTAATTCATTTACTTTTTAGTAGGAAGAGGAATGTCAACGAGAGTATGAAGAAAGGCCTTTAGTGTCTCAAGATTATGTATGTACAAAGTGTATGTACATAATGTATATAATGTAGATAAAGGCATAGCGAGAGAAAAGTATGTTGTTTATTTGTAGGAACTTTCCTCCATTATTGCATTGAGGAAGTTCAGTGGAAGTTGGGGTGGGGGGAGGGAAATTGGGTGGGGACAAAGAACAATCCCAAAGTGAGAGTGGTGACTGAGAGGAGGAAAAATTCTCGCCTTTTACTCCACTTCGCCTCTCATTTAGTGAGGAAGGGAGAGCATTTAATTCAAATGAAGAAAGTCGTCTCATCAGTGGGTTTACAATGTGGTAATGAATGGAGACATACTGACAAAATGGGCAGGGGAAAAGCCTGCCGGTCTTTGAATAACTTTTTATGAAGGGAGATACTACCTCTCTCTCTCCTTCCCTGTCTTTAGTCTTCTCACTCCTTCCCTTTTGGGATGAGCTCTCCGAGGATTCTAGAAGTAGTTTCTCTCTCTCTCTCTCTCTCTCTATAATACATAATATGTATAGCTACGGGGAAGACTCGTAGCTTTTCTTTTCAGTATTTACTTTCCCTTGGTCTCTGTCTCTCCTCTTTGGGTGCTATAAAATGGTGGGAAGCTGTCGTGGTCGACAGAGTCATGCATGTCGTTTCAACGCACCCTTTTAACCATTATGTGCAACCTAGTGTAAAACAACGAGGTCGGCCTCAATCCTTTCCTTGGCTAATATTACGCTCAGTTGGAATGATGCTTTCTCAAAACCATATTGCTTGCTCCCTGTCTCTGTCTCTCCCACTCTCTCATTCACTTCTCACACTGCACTCCCTTAAAGTAAAAAATCCACCTGCACCTTTTCCTTTGACTTGAGTGGAACAGGACAGGAGCGTTACCATTTTTGGGGTGGTGGTAGCCACCCTAGTAAAATACGATTGTCCGTATACGTTCCCCGTCTCTCACCCTCCTGAACTCAAAAACAAATACTTGAGGAATTTTGTTGGAATTTTTTAACATTATTGTGGTATATCTCTATGGCAAGAAGCTTGTGCATGAAATTTCAATGATAAAAGTACAGATACATTTTTTCTGTCAGTTACTTTATAGGGGTTGACCCAAGCTCACTTCGAATTTGCAAAAATCCCAAAACGAATGTCATGGATGGGAAGAGGGTCACAAATCTAAAGGAAGGTTTGTTCCGGGAATTTTAAAAAAAAGTCAGCATCATGCGCAAAAGGGAGTCAAAGATAGGAATTGAGTCGACGTTAACCCAAACTCAGTTCGAATTTCCATAAATATGGAAATTAAATGCCATGAATAGGAAGAGGTTCAAAATTATGAGTATGTTAATCGCGGGAATTTTAAAAATGGCCTCAACATCATGCACCATAGAAAGGGCGGGAGAACGGAGACAGACATAGCTGACACGAACCTACGCGAAGGTCTTAAATCTACGCGAAGCAATGATTTTCGCTTTAAGAAAGCCTCCGCCCCCCCGCCACCGTCCCACTTAGTTTGTCTTTGAGATTTCAAAACCTTAAGGCAATTCCTCCCTCAACATAGCAACCTGTCCCTAACGATTTCCATTCCTCCCGTATAAATTTCAACTTACTTTTTTTTATATCATTTCAAATATCCCATCCCAAGTTAAAAGCAGGCTTAGAAAGATGTCAGTAAATATTAGGACGTGAAAAACACTTTTCTTTTTATTGTCATCCTCTAAGAAGTTTACACAGAAGATATACGTTCAATCCAATAAAAAAAAATTTTATTCCAATTGTCATTCCTTTTAAAATTCCTATCTAATGAAAATTCATAAAAAATCCAAGCACTGGAAAAAAAATCCGATTCCATTCTCATTTAAATACAATAGCCTAAAAAACCTCAAGCTTTTGACTCACTCAGCCATCCAATTTTATTTGAGAATTCCTTTTTTTTTTACTTGTAGAGTTTAGCACACTCCAAACAAGATGTATGTACGGGACCACAACCATTTAAGCAAACAAGGGAAGTTTTAGTCTGGGAGGTTCTGTAACCAAAGGATTTTCCTTTGATTTTTTCCCTCTCTCTTTGATTTCCTCCAGGAACAAAAAGATTCCCCGATTAATTATTACTAACGAGGAATGTTTAATAGTCTTCCTTCAACCCACACGATTTCAATAGCTCGAGAGACAAAAGACATTAATCGAACCTGGAATTTTATCATATGTTCATTCCACGTAGACCTTAGTACAATTAGATACATACAATTACACAAGCCCCTCACACAGCTACTTTCCCCTCACTTTCTTCATCTTCACCCTCCTCCTAATTTGTACCGGACAGGTAGCTTGAGTTGTTTGAAACCCCTAAAATTAGTTTTTTGTCAGTAGTGGGAAAGGAAAGGTATACGAGACTTTCTCAAGCCTAAAAAAAATTCCTCCAATAAATTATTATTTCTTCTCCAGGAAAATACCAGGATAATAGACGAGTGTGAGAAACTTTCTCCCATTGAATTTTTCCAACTTTCCCAATACAAAAGTTAAGGAATTTCTATAGAATTAGTTTTCTATTTCCCTCCTCATGTTCAAACTCATACCTAAATACACACACATATACAAGGATTAGCATAGATAATTATTACCTTCAGTAGTCCCGTATCTTCCTCATATAATAAAAGGTGTAAATTCTTTCATGCATGCACATACACAGATGAAAGTCAAGTTCATACAATGCAATATATAATCAGCCTGGCAATCTCATTTCATGGAGAGTAAGACCTTAAATTTGTATGTCTCTCTCTCTCTCTCTCTGTAGGTTGTACATAGAAAAATAAACTTGAGTAAATAAAAGTTACAGAGAGAGAGAGAGACACACACACACACCGTAAAATTCCTAAGCTTAGGGACGGATTGAAAGAGTCAGGAAGGATGACTCCTTCAACTAACGAAGACTTGGCTCAAATTGCATGCCATTCCATGGTTAAGGTTTACAACAGTAGAGGAAAGCGCTCTACTTATTAGAAATGGAGAGCAATAAGATGTGCGAAGGAACTGAATGAACAGTTCCCTGGCTCTCTCATCCAATCAGTTAGTTTCCCTTTCTCTATGCACTCACTCTCTCTCTCTCTCTCACTCACTCACTCACTCTGCTTGTATTACGACACACGAGGATTATTCCTATGGTTATCTTCCTTCTTGCCAAAAAAAGACTAGAAACGTTTTTGGGCTTGAACAGCATTAGTACAACTTCATTTTTACCCTGTAATCTTTTATCTAGGGCAATCAAATTTACTCGAATCAAATCAGACAAGTTGGATGCTACATTTTTACGATTACTGCTCCTATGAAGGGAATGGTGTTGCCTGGGTGCGATAAAAGCCTGGAAATGTACAGTCTAAAGGTGGGACTGCGGAGAAAGCTCCAGGAGCATTTTCCCACACACGCTTCTTTCTGTATGAGGAGGTGAGTTGGAGAAGGAATTGCATAGTCAGTAATTATTGGAGTTTTGAAGAGACAGGCCTAGCATATAGATACATACTATGTATAGACACACACTTTCAAATTGGCGGCGGCCAAAAGATACAAGAAGAATCTTCTTCTCCAGACTTTGTATGATAATTAGGGAGGAGGAAAGGAAGAGAGTTTCTGTTTATTCCCAATGACTTTGGGTCAATCTTCCCTATATATTATTTATACTATATACTTGAATGTTAAAACAAGGAAATATAATAATAATTTTTACTATTACTGGAATACAAATGTAAGTCAATGTAAGATAAGAGCACTCCATTCTCATAATAAAGGAATAAAGGGAAAGTTTCCTCGTCCGGGTAAATGGTAGAGCACGGCTAAGTAGTACATTTCATTTGAGGAGAGCGTGGAGAATGTTGAGGAAGACATTCGTGAAAATTAATAAATTTACGTGTTTTCCGGCTCCACTATTAGTTACCGTAGAACATACCTGCAGCCATGGCTTATGCTATCTTCATGTGGAAAATGTCCCTCAATATTGATGGGAAGAATGGCGAATAATTATTATATGGTTCCTCTATCTATGTATGTGTATACATGTGTATATGTAGATATTTAGAAACTATGTATAAGGTAAATAAAATATGCTATTGTTGTGAAGTGAATACATACTGTGAAAAACATAGCGAGAGATAAAAAGAGATGGCCCACACACGTAGCCTTGTAAATATATAGCTTGCATATATGAGATCCTCTACATGGGGAAAGGAGTTGAGCGAAGGAGGTTTCCTCAAGCCAGGGCATAATTTATCGAGGAAGAATCTGGATAATAGACTCCAACTGGTTAAGTGCACAAGGTAAAGATAGAGAGAGAGAGAGAGAGAGAGAGAGAAAGAGAGAGAATAGGAAGGAATGAAATGATAAAAGGAAAAGGCAGTTGGTTCCCTCGGTCAATAATAATTGTCGACGGACTGGCTTACATATTTTATAAGGTGACTTTCAATAATGAATTGTACGGGACAGCGCCTGAGTAAAATCATAAAAATTTAATTCCTACCTCCCTTGAATTTGTTTCTCTGTCTCTCTCTCTCTCTATTCTTTCCATCAATTCCCTTTCATAATCTAGAACAGGCTTACTTAGTTTCTCTCACTCTCTCTCTCTTCATTTGCATTTTATCTCACACTTTTATTTCAACTTTTATTACTTGATTTTCTTCCTTTTGGAATAAAGCAAACACAACCTTGCCTTTCCTTTATCTTTTCTTCTACACCTTGCTCGTTTGAATATGGAAATTTTGCCCGAATTCCTCCGAGAGAAATCCTTATCCATAATTGCCTCTGCCCTGGAATTATTATTATCTAGATTAAAAGGGATAATAGTCCAGGTATTTTTCCCACGCTTTCTATTTTTTTATCTGTGAATAAATTCCATCCCTTCTGATTAATATCAATGTCTATAGAAGATCGAGTTGAGGAAATTGTCATGGAAATAATTTTAATTATTATTATTCGTTGACAGTGCATTCAAAGGAATCTCTCTTCTATTTTCACCAAAAACAACCTCCAATTTTTCTCTCCAATAATTATTGAAGTTAAGAGTGAGGGGAAAAACTTTTTTTTTGAGGGGGCTAGAAAAATAATGAAGGTCAAAATATTATAGATACTCCGTCAAAATAGCTACAATGATAGAATACAAAATATTTTATTAACTCCATGGTTTTTTCAGTGAGTTCCACTTGAATGTTTGGAAAGGCAGGCGGTGGGGTTTGCTATGATGGATAAAAGAGGCCAAATACGTTAAACAAGTTTAGTTGAATGAAATTCAATAGAGCAAAACGTGAAGGATTTATGTAATATTAATGGGGGCTAGAAGAGAGAGAAAGAGAGAGAGAGAGATCTAATATATTAGCATGAATGAAGGCTAAATGTATGGATATATTTCAAAAGAACTGGCTACATGTTCTTCTTCCCTCGCCAAGCTAAAAGGATAATGCAGACATTTTCCAACAGCCACTATATAAATATCAGTAGAAGTATGGCAAAATACATAATGAATTTCATACGTACACATATATATTATTTCCCAGACCCCCAGCCAAAAAATAAGGGATAGTAAATTGGTAAGGAAATTTCCCTAGCAATAAAAAGCCCATACTTTCCAATACTCATAACCTAAACGTCCAAACCTCCTCCACCTGTACATTCAAAACATAGGGTAAAAAAAAATAAAAATAAAAAATAACACCATCCTTGGAATATTGTTTCACCATATCATCCAACAAAAAAAACCCTCTTACCTTAAACTATACACAAATAGTATCTACAGGGACAATAAATAAATATGTGGCCGAGCCCAGCACCTCGCAATTTTTTCAAACTGCTTAATAAATGAAATATGTTGTTGATGCAGCTCTAACCGGTAGATATACACAACATTTCTATACACTCTATAAACACAGGGAAGAATTCTCTCAACTAGAAAATTTTCTTGGGGACGACCATATAGCATATATAGCATATTTAGGCTGTAGTACATGGAAGGGAAAAAAGGGCAGGAAGAAAATAAAGCCTTTGAATCATAATATAATCCAATCTATACAAGCAAATGTAAAGTGCAAAAGTATGAGGTATGAAATATTTATAGATTGTATTTCCTCTTCTCCTTTACTTCCTCTCAAGTCTCTCTCTCGTCTCCTCCACCAAAATAAATTTCTTGCCTAGTTTGAACGTAAACACCCTTGAAAATCAATACATTTCATGTTCAGTGAATTGTTTATAGTAGTAAATCTATATAGGCACTTTAGGTGCCGCATCATTTCATTCCTTCCCTTTACCAAGGGAGAGGTAAATTCCACTGGACATTTTATCCTTGACGATATCATTATGTGACATTATGTGAAAGCATCAACATGTATCCTGCTTTTCCTTGTCTCTCTCTCGCTTTCTCTGGCTCTTCCATGTACTCTAACTACTGCACTCGAGGTAACGACCGATGAAGCGTATTTGAACTTGTCCATGCATAAATGATGATGACACATGCACATAAGCCCCCTGTAACCCTCTAATACCTCTGGAATTTTAGCCTTGGCACAATAAAAGCAACAATCACCCATGTGGCTATTAACAATTCATAGTCTCTCTCTCTCTCTCAATGATCTTAGGAATGATAGCTTGTCTTAATTACAATCTTCCTACATAATCTACAGAGTACGTGCTTTCTCTCATAAATACTAAATTCCAACCCACTGTACTACAATATTTCTACATCATCCTCTTACCCAAAAGTTACTAGGCTAGGAAAAAAACCATACTAAAAATGTCATCTAAAAATATTATTAATACCAAATATTTTTTTAAACCTACTCCGTACCTTACCTGTGCTCTGCTTAAATACATGCTCCCACTCCCTTTACACATCTATAGTACATCTAAAAAACTTACACAAGAGCTATACGAAAGGTACTAGAGGATTTTTTTTTAAATCGAGGAAATATCCTATTTTCAAACTCTTCCCCTACAACAAAACCATTGACATTTGTGAGAATTTCACAAATGTGTGGAGTATATATCCTGCCAATGCAATGTCACACAATGCCTTGAAGCCACTAGATTTATTTGAACTTCCCATGGTTTTGAGCGACAGCCCCATGAATATCAAGTTCCATATATATATATAGATATGTATTTGACTCCAATGAAATTTCCAAGGTGAGAAAGTGAGAAGAAAAAATCCTACACCATTCCATTTGTACTACTACACCTACACAAATCCCATACTACTATAGATACACATGCAATTTTCTCTCAAGAAAGAATACTTTTTTCTAACCTGAGAAAAATTCAATTGGTGAATGTGTAGGGGTAAAATAAAATAAAACTTGGTTGTTTTTCCACCAAAGAAGCACATACATATATATAAATGCTTCTTGCTCATGTATATGTACATATGTTGGAAAAAAATACCTCAAGAATTTATATTTGCTCCAGTACATACTAAAGTATATTATATAGAGTTGAAAGTTGAGTAATGGAGGTTCACGGTGTACTAAAAATATACATAGATACATATATAGTAGAGTGAAAATATATAAAGGAGTTATATTTTCTTCCCTCTTCCTCCTAGTATTTTGTATAGATATATTAAAGAGGAAGTAGCCCGTAAAAGGGGAGCAGCATGAAGTGAGCGGTTTAGAACGTGCCCTAATGTGCATAAAGTATTGGCATCATCGTCATGCACACACAAGTACAATCGTCGTCGTCGTCATTAGCGTAATCATGGTGTGGTAAAACTTAGTCCTTCTCTGCCACACAATAAAACCAAAATCCACCAAAATGATATACATAGACGCTTGTTAAAGCTATGTAGAATAATTCCAGAGTCCTAAAGTAAAACCAGGGAATCGTTTATTCTCTTCCTAGCCGATCCATGCCCATTAGCTTTTATTTAATAGAAGGCTTTAGAAAGTAGCTGTTTATAGCATTATGTTCATCCTGAACAAATACACATACACACACACACACTTGAACCAGGATAATACTATTTCCTTCTAAGCATACACAGTCATGTGTGTCAAGGTAGCAAGAGTTTACAAAGAAGCAGATGAGTCTGTGAAATATTGAGATATGTGAGTAATGGCTAGGAAATATCTACTACCATAGTTTTATCAACTAAAAACAAGGTTCTCTCAAATTCTATATAATATATATGTCCCACTATACCATAAGTAACAACAGTGCTGACAAAGCTTATGGAATTGGCTCTGCCCTTCTTGTGATTGTGACGTAGGGATTTTTAGTTGGGTAAAATCTTCCCTTTTTTCAGGTTCTCCTTCTTGGGAATAAAAAAAATCCTTAACATTGTTATTATTACTGAACGTGTTTGTAGATGAGTTTCCGCTAGGAATTTCAAGTGTGACAACTAGATCATGGCCATGTTGATGTTGTAGTAGTACTATATGCGTTGAGGCTCAAGAAGAGGAGGACCATAAGTGGGGGTATGTACTAGTTTGGGAGCCAAAAGACTTTTCCAGCCAAATTTTTAAGTGCATTAGAGAGCAACACTGGGACGCCTAAGAATAATAGGCATTAGATGGGGGGAAAGTATATCGTACATGAATTCTACAAAAATCCTTAGTGGTGGTGGGTCCTTTGAAAAATCAACCTTCCTTTACAGTCAAATAAAAATATAGGGATGTATATATTATACAAGAAAAATTGTTAACTAAAATAGGAGAGGAATTTTGGATGTTGTTAAAAAATCTAGGAGGGAATTTCAAGAGAAAAACTTGGAGTGCCATATGGGGGAAGGTTGACTTGATATGACTTCAATTGATGCTACATATACAACAATTGAGTGGTGAGCAAACTTTGAGTACTTAGATTCTATAACCTTTGGTGGATTGGAAATGCGGTTAAAAGTGTAAAGTCCCGTAAAACAAGGTATGGAAGAATCCTCATCGTTGACGTGTGAGTTGAACCATACAAAAATTCCTAATAATTTCTCCTCCCCATGGATTTTTACTTGGGAAGAAGAAGAAGATTATAATTATTATACCTTTCCTCCTACATCATTAGCATTGGAAATAGACTTTATTCGTATCTATAGTACAACACTGTTATGAAATTACGTCGTTACGTAGAACAGACGCTTAGTGGAAAGCTAAATAGTTTTTAGTCATTTGCATATTGGAATTATGAGAAATTACTTAAATATGGATTGACATTTTAATGAGTACCCTTTAGTGAAGAAATTTTTATTTTTCCTTCCACCTAAAACCTTTGTATTAATTTACGAAATACTTTTTCCAATGATGAGAGGAAATTTGTAAAAAAAAATTCTTTCTTATATCAATGCATTTTCCTTATAGGATGATAAAACACGGGGGAGAAATTTTTATTGAGGTAGAATTTCTACTCTCACCAGAATTCTCTAATATGTACAATTATTTTGACATCGGAAAAAATAAGCATTTCTCTGATGTATATTGGAACCCTACAATTACCTATAGGTATAGTGTAATAAGGTAATATGTAGCTCAGTATGGATTAGCAATTCTATGTGGGAGCCTCAACTACAGAGGTTTTTTTACTGTACAAACGAGCCCTGAAAAAAATGTCATTCGTGACAAGAAACAAGGGACGGCTCACTTTCTAACCACAGTTGGAAGTTAAAGCAATGTGTATAGCACAGGAGTAGATGAAAGGTTCCCCCCATACATTTTTATGTCACCTTGTCTCGGAAAAATGCATTTAGGAGAAACACGCTTGTGTATATGGAAACACTACAGCTTACACCAACTTTTTAGAGAATAGAATACGCACATACACACAACACACATCTCACTCAGCATTAATACATATTCACACTTTAAGCTTCGTACTAAAATTTGCAAAAAGAATAGCCAAAGAAAAATTTAAAGTGAAGCCGACAACAAGAAGTTTTCTTCAGATGAAATTTCCTTGATGCTTCACAAAAAAACAAGCCAGTCTCACAAACGAGAGTTGATGGAAAGCTCCAGCCCTTCGCTTTCTTACTCTTTTCTCCTCTCAACAACAAAATGACTTGACAAAAGTGTGTTATTATACATAAAAAAAAGGTGGAAAGAGAGAGTGAGAGAGAGATCCAGTATAAACCACTCTGTCATAACATCCGACGTATGTGAGTTTATTCCTAGAATAGAAATGAAGTCACTGGAGTAACATTATTACATACGTATCTCCCTCTAATAGTAGCACTTTTAGGAAAAATTCCTCATATATTTATCCAGAAAAAAATCACACCTTTAAATCCTTACCAACGTGTACAGATAATACTTTAAGCCTTTCATTCTTTACCCTCACATTTATGTACTATGTCACTCTACCTAATAGTAGTTTTCATTATACAAAACTCTTACATTTCTTTATTTTTAATGGAGCTTTTAGAAGATGTCAACCCTCACATGAAATCTTTTCTTTGAATACACTCAACCTTCAATTTTAAATGAATTATAGGTAAAAATAATATAACCATTGACTTTTGACAAAAGTGAATAAATTTCCAATGACAAATATTCACATGAATTTGATAAAAGTGTCATATTTTTTTTAATAATTTCTTATTCTATATAGATTGGCACAAAAATATCCCAAGAAATTCCCATGATTTGTCCAATACTTGAGGCTTGTTTGATTGTAAAAGTCGAAATAAGTTTTAGAAAAGACATTTATGGGAAGTTGTCAAGTTTAGGAATATTTTCTACAACATTTTCATGTTGAAAGGTTCCACTCAAAAAAAAAAACTTTTCCCAAATATGAAAGCTGAGTGAAGACGATGGCTGGGGGTATCTTCATAATGCATGAATTTCTCGGTCTTCGCCTTTCTTCCTTAGAAATGTCATGAAGTTTATGGGAAGTTGACGGAACGCATCTATCTTTTGTACTACTACACTCTCACTTTCCCCCCTCTCATGTTTCCCTCTCCTTCAAATCTAAAAAAGTACGTATGTATTCTCTGCTCAGGGTTTCCAAAGGTGTTGTGCTCTCGTCTCCTCTTACACACGCACACCTCCATTATACTTGCTATAACCTACAGCCCCACGGCAATTTATAAGGTGATTTGTAGTCACATGAATACGAATCCAACATTCCCCTATATACGCATATACGGACCTAATTTTATATCTCCTGGAATTTTTACGAGATGTGTGCACTCCAATATAGTACATAGTATAGGTACGTATTAGTAGATAGCACAACACAAAAATGTATATTGAGAGTGCTTTCTAAGTGGGTCTCCTCTTTAGTAATGTATCTTACATATACAGGTTATATGCTCTGGGCTATGGAGTATAGAATTTTTTTTGTACATAATGCACATGGTAAAGCTATAATCCAAGGTATAAGGCTTGGTAGGTCAAATTGTATATATATATATATATATAGAAAACAGGTAAGAAAAATCTGAATCTCCTACTGGAAATTCCATGAAATAAAATAGTTTTGATATTGTTGAAACGTCCGAGGACGCTTTAGCTCTTTTCCTATATGTTCCCTATATTTTTCCCATGGATACTTTGCTTTGTTGTTGTGAGGGCTGAAATGTGAGGTCCTCTTGACAATGGACGGGACACATATTTGTCGAGTTAATATTTGGTGAATGGCTAAACAAGCCTAATATGATTGTTGGGAAACATACAAGAAAAAATATTTCTGGCTAACATTATATATGATACTTTGTATGATACTACTAAAATCCCATTATTATGAGAGAGATATACAGGACAAGAGAAAGGGAGAGAAAGTACGTAGTAATCCTACAGGGTTTTTCTATGTGCTCTCTCTCTCTCTCTTACTCCAAGTTTACGCAGTTTGAGCAACTACTATTGTATGTTTGAGTCCAACTTTCAATGTGGCTTGTAAATTTTGTAGTGGACATTGTTCATGCAAGTGAAAAGCCGAGGGAGAGCAAGGGAGAGGGGGAGAGAGAGAGAGAGAAAATCTGAGTTCATGCAATGGTTTAAGGGAGAAAGTTACCCGAGGAAATTATGAGAGAGAACATGTAGCGTGCGATTAGCGTGTTGTTGGACTCTTGAGAAAAATGTCTACAGAATGATGTGGCACATTCCTCTATACATAGCAACTTATTCTTTGTGAGAGAATAAGTTGCTATCCACCAAAGTAGTATGTACAGAGAGAAAGGGGGGGATACATAATCGATTTTTTTCTAGGTGAATACATTCTTTGCGTGTCAAGTTGGGTGAACAATGCCGTCGTTGGATTGGTTAGACACCTGTATAAATTACTTATTATTGATTAGAGGCTCCCTTTTTACCTTTGTATTGCGTGTAGAGCCGGGATGTCTGTGTAAAAAGGGGATGTAAATATGTACTCGTGGACACATTTAATGTATGCACACATTAGTTTTTAAACCGGTAAAAGTCTGCCTTTGTGAGCTTCACAACAACAACGGTACTTTGCATAAATAACCTCATCCTTAACTTGAGGTTTACGTTCTCATTCCTTCCCATGTATCCATCCAACAATAATCCTTCAAAAAACCAGCCCTTCACATGCAACTCATTAGGTATGAAATCAACTCTCTAAGTAAGTCTTATCGGTTGGAATCATTGCAGGGGAGAGAGAGAGAGAAAGAGGGGAGGGGGAAATTTATCTTCTTAATTTCTTATATTTTCATTTATATCCTTAGCCTTTTTAACATGTAATCATGGAGAGCTCTGTTAAGAAAGCAGTCCGAGGCGTAATTGACTATGGTTAATTACTTGGGAGAGCATAGGGTACGTACATAATTTGACATATACGGAAAAGAAAAACAATTATGTAAATTATTTGGAACGTTTTTTTTCTCCATTAAAGTTGTGTGTTATTACTGTGGAGAAATTTTATATACACACACCCTCTTTGTTTATAGTGCTTTAGATTTTACTCGTACATTTTCCTTACATGCATGTAAAAACCCTTCGTACAAATAATATTGTGGGATTAGGTCTGGGGAAAATGAAAAAAATTACATTTTTATCAACTTCAATTATTTTTACCCTTTCTGAATGTAGGTAAAACTGGACTTAAATTTGTGTTAAATTCGTTTTGTACAATAATAATTTTTTGTATGTCCAACAAAAAATGTTTGTCCTACATATTTTTATATGGACAATTTCCGAAAAATTAACCTCATCCAAATTCCAAATGGGTGGTTTTTTATGGGGATACATAATAATGCATGACATTTACCTTCCGGTATGTATGTGTAAAGTTAAGCTATACAATACAGCACCAATTCTCTGCATGTTTTTCTTGTTATTTCATCCTTTTTCACGTACTAAATCCATATACTGCTACGTGGAAAAAAACAACTGTACTAGAATATGAGTACTTATTGTAAGCCAAATAGTATGTATAGCTTACGTTTAAGCTGAAATAATTAGAAAACCTTTGAAGTTAATCAAACCCCAGGGTATTAGATAACGTGTGAGTTGAATGTACATACCATGGAATTATAACTAAGAATATAAGGGAGTGGGGAAAATATGAGTGGACAAATTTTTGACCACCATCACTACATAACTTGGGGCTATTAACAATAGGGATAATGTTTGGTGACCTTAAAAATATGAATTATAAATTCATTTGTATTAAAATAGTACGTTTAGGAAATATTGCTTTCGGCATGTCCTTGATTTTTTTCAGCTCCCCATCATCCTTTTCTATGCTTATGTAAACTTCCAAGTAGTGGAGGCAGTGTATAAAGTGGCTGACATGAAGCAGACTATGTACATGATTTCATTTGAAATTTCAAGCAAGAAGAAATATCAAGCTGGAGTAAATTGGTACTCCGTGGATTTTTTTTTTACTATAGCGACAAAAAATGTCATTTCCAAGGAGAAAGTGGTTTTGTCTCCTCCAGCTTTTATAACTTTTTACCACAAGAGATCCATTTTTATGGTATGTTATCCTTACACACTTCATACAAGAGTATACAATTCCCGTAGCTAAGGCTTTATTGTAGCATCCCTCCATTCCCCTTGAACTCTATGAAGAAGAGCAGAAATTGCTTCTGATTAAATAGACAAAGAAATTTACAGAAAAGCTAAACTGTCATGCTTTTCAAACTTCAACTTAATTCATCCTATACTAGAAATAATAGCCTTGGTTGTAATAGATAAATATTAGGAATTTCCTCCTCTTGAAATGGACCTGAACCCTTGAAATTCCCATTTAATTTTAAAATCTCTCAAGTATACCTTTGAATCCCTTTTACTTTCACTATACATACATATACTTTTCTATACGGAGGACGGGTCTTGTTGAACTTGCGTAAATCTCCGTGATTTGTAAGTACGAGCTTTTGTACACAATAAATTTAAGTACTACTGAGGAATTGCCTTTTCTCAACTTCCTCCTCCTCTAAATTTTCATATAGATTTAATAAGATGAGACTTGAGATAAAGGGAAAGCTCGTAGAGTCAACCATCTTTCACGTTTCCCTAGACATTTGTGACAAAAATTCCATATGTCCAAATACTTGAAAGTATTCTATAGGGTTTTTTCAAATACAAACAGTGCGATATGAGAGAAATTTGAAGGGAGAAGTGGAAAAGCTGGTAAAAATTTCTTTCTGCTTCGGGGCTTATAAATAAGACTGAAAAAATCCTTGTGTTTAGTACATCTGGTCTCCAGATTGACTTTGATCCCTTCATCCCTAAAATGGGCTTAATGGTTCGGAAATTATCCTTAAATCTTTGTTTTTTACGTTCCGGTAAAGAAAGTAAGAGAAATAGAAAGAGTAGTGTCGTTTAAGGAACATAAGCAGAGGCTCAAAATGCTAAAAGCTATTTCTGGGAACCAATACGTATACACATATATGTAGTGATGTAATTTTCATATAAAAAAATAAATTTAGCCGGATTTGTTTCAGTGCAAGTGTACAAAAATAAATGTTGATAATATCTGGAATCATTTCCATGTTTAGAGATTAAATAAAATCTTGGCCAAACTTTTCCAAAGAGTAAATTCAAAATAGACAGACAAGGTGAGGGAAGAGAGGTAAAATTACAAGTGACTTGAAGATTAAGTGGAGCAGATTTCATCGTACGTCATATTTTTTTATAAAAGATGCCTTTCATATTCAAACTACCTAATTTCTACCTTCACAAGCTCTGTATTAAAATTTAATATTAAAATACAGAACACCTTTCCCCGTACGTGAGGAACGACCTTAAATGACGAGAATTCATGCAGTAACCCAGTTTTTTTGGAGGTACCGTACGTCTCTAATAAACCGAATTTAACTTGTGAAATTATAATCTATTTTGTAAAGAATAATAAAAAAAATTCTTCATTCTTGGCAAGTTGGTAGGAATATCCGGCCCAACTATACATAATACTGTAAATATGTAAATCAAATGGGGAATTTTCACCGGTAGAATGAATAAACATGTCATTGGAAATCTAATAAAATATCATTGACAACAACAAATGGATTCATTCCGGAACCTATGAGGTGGTTAACTAACGGATGTGGCAGTTCCTGCATTAAAATACACAGTGTGATGCAAATCACCTTGTAAATCCATCTTCCTCTCTTTGCCAGTCTCCAAGATGAGATTGTAAATTCTACGTGAATGGGAGGGAATAAATGCCATACATTTAATGTGTCTGCTACCAGGGTGACAATTACTAAATCACTATCTCACCATTTAGCCTTGTACATGGATGATGCGGACAGCAAGACATGAGTAAATCAACAACAGAGGGAAAATGAACTATTGTCCCCGTCACTACTCGAAACAAAGGCTCTTCTTCCGGAGATAAATCTCTGGGAAACCTTTCTCTCCGGGTGGAGGTATATTGCATTGAAACTGTGCGCTGATTTGTAAACTACTGACGGAGTGAGAATTCACTGGAACAAAAGGATCTTCTTCATCAAAGCATTAATGGGACAAGGTTAGGGGACTGATGGGGGATTAAAATATTAAATAATAAAGTATTAGTGCACAATATTATATTTAAATAGGAGGGAAATAAACGTGTTAATTAACGTGGGATTAAATTTGAAGGACGGCAAATGGAAATTTGTCAACGTCTCGTAAGAATTTATAAGAGAAAGATACAAATAATTTGTTGATTTGTAAACCAAGGATAAAAATATGTCATTTCAAAGGTGGAAGGGCCCAAATTAAAATGTAATAAAAATAATACCTGATTGTTGACGACGATCGTGTCCACATAATCTTCCCAAATGTTCAATAATAATAATTATTATTATTATTGTATCACTGTTTATGTTTTCACTTAAACCTGGAGAAAAAATGGGGGTTTAGTATGATATTTCACTGGAAAGGTCAGAACTTCTCACTGCGTGCAAACATGTGATTAAATGGGATTTTACGTATGTGATATCTCTGAATCTCATAAAACTAAAATGTCGAGCCACACTTTATTTCCGTGTCGGCACTTCAATTATAAGTAAAGTATTTTCGGGTTAAGAAATTAATTTAACTGTCGTGTTGGGTAGTGTACACTACAGCTCAAGTAGTAATTTGGAGTGGAAATGACAGTTTAAGATTCCTAGTGGAATCATGTCAAAGTTTGGGTTCCCAATGGATCCTGTGTGATTCCTGGAAGTCTCAAAACCTTTGAAGAACTTTGTTGTTGAAATATGTGGGACTCACTCTGTTATTATTTTGTCAAATAATTTCCGATTCAAAATATTACAAAAATATTTTCTAGCCTTTTCCCTGAAACGCACGCTTCGTTTACGTTTCTGTGGGCAAATGGATACAAGTTGAACCAGTTGGGAATTTTGTCGGGTAAGAAGGCCGAGGTAGGTAGGCTGCTTGTACCGCACAAGCACCGAAGTCTAAACATGCAATCCAACTGGGTGAGAAATACTTACTGAGAGCCAAAACTTTCCTCAGCCTGTCTTTATATACAAACTGCTTGATGCTTTTAAAATACTCTTTCATTTTAAACTCAAACTCTCAATCAAAGGAGAGGTTCCATGTTCTTCCTTTGTACTCACCTATGTATTTTTGAGGGGAAAAATATTTTTGCTCTAAATTGCAATACTATTAATAGGCTGTTATCTTCAACTGCACATGCAGGCTTTAAACGTTTCATATGGGGTATATTATTGAAGACTGCTCTTAAATTTCAAGGTGGATTTTGTCTCAGGTACTGTGTAGAAAATTCATTTAACCATTTAAAAGTATATCTACAATTTATTTAAAAAAGAAAGTGTATAGTGGCTAAAGCAAGGAATAGGAAGGGAAATAAAATTCAATTGCCAGATTAGATTAAGATATCTCAAGTACCCAAGCTTTTCAAGATCAGGTTTACACAATGTTTTGAATGTTTTCTAAATCTTTGGTACTTGGTTGCTGAACTCAGTCACACTTGAAACGAATTAATATGTATATTTTGAAGCCAT
Source organism: Spatulosminthurus flaviceps (assembly GCA_034693705.1). Taxonomy (NCBI): domain Eukaryota; kingdom Metazoa; phylum Arthropoda; class Collembola; order Symphypleona; family Sminthuridae; genus Spatulosminthurus; species Spatulosminthurus flaviceps. The sequence goes on along the minus strand of JAQFXU010000684.1, from coordinate 18,706 downwards.
ATCCATTGATACGATAACATGGAGAGGTGAAAAAAGAAAAACGTGGTTAATAATTGTAAAAATTTATTGTAATTTGTCCAGTATGAACTTTCGAAATAATTAAACTTAAAAGTATTTATTTAAGATTCGGATGCTGAGCATTTAGTCAGTAGTTTTATAATAACAATAGCCTCTTGAAGTAATGTTTTAATAATAATAAAATTATTATTTTATTGTAAGTATGCTTTAGCAAGAAATAAACAGAAAATACTAAAATAACTGTTTCTGAGATCTCAAAACAATAAAATAAATTGTCAAACAAGTTCAGGAAAACACCTTCGTAGTGCGGTGATTTTCTGCTTCAAGAACTATAGTTTTTCTTCCTTGCACCTCATATGCATGCAATCATTTATTAAGTATTAGCGAAGCTCAGCGGTTTCTGTAGAGATCGAATAGGGTGGTAAGGAATGATTTCGGGAAATGAGAATTGACTGCTTTTCAGGCGTTCAATTGTATTGTGAGTCGGTTGTGGTTGGAAGTTGTAATGCGATTGTGCTACTAGTAAGTAGGTACTTATAATTTATTATATATTGTTAATAATTATAAGAGGCTGTAAACTTGTAGTGATTTTTCCACGACATTGCAAAATATGTGCCATATTTTGAAAAAGGTTATTTTATTACTTTTCAATTGAATTCACATTATATAAATATGCACCCTGGTGGTTATTGGTCAAAGTAATATAAAGAAATCGAATATTTTACACGGATTGGTACAAATACGTCAAATACCATTGATCCGTTCAGGATGACGAGAAACCACTACACTGATTTACTGATACAGGGTATTATTTAAAACAGAAATAAATGATAATTAGTATTACTCGCTTTGATGCAATCCAAGAGTATTGGAACATGAGTGTTTAGTCCAGGCCGTCCGAACCTTACGAATTTTACCATACATTACTACATTATAGCAAATTGAGTAAATGCAAATAATGTGCTCATGAATGAAAACAGAAAAAAATAAACTAAATCAATACAGGAAGTGCAATATACATAGTTCACCATTATTTTTCAGCAAGTTGCCGAATCCAGGATTGCACAAAATAATGAAATATAATTTTAAGAATTACGTTATCAAGTAAATAATGATAGCCGTTTGATCTAAAAACAATTTCCTTAGGTACGCAACGTTCAGAAACACTTAAATTGTACAAAAATGAGAAAATGTTTAACGCTACGCAAATTGACAAGTTGATCACGAGGATAAATTAACATTAAAATCTTCTAGAGCATCAAGGTAATTCTACTGGTTCAGTACTTGTCAGCAGTCAGAAAAATTAATATTTTAGCCGGTAATAACAACTCTGTTCCATCCGAAATCCAATCCATTCAGAAAGTTCGCCCCACAAAGTTGGGACATAATTCAACAAAACCTAGTTTCTTGAACAATTCGGTTGTGTGTTTATCAACACTTGGCACTTCAACGTAGCACCCGAAAACCCCTGGTAGAAAAAATTATTGGATTATCACAATGAGAAACTTAATCTGCAAAACAGAGTTTTTGCAAATATGTGGAAATATTTACCGTTAGCCCTTAAGGCAGCTAAAATACACGTGATCAGCCTCTTCGGTACACTAGGATCAACTAGAGGTGACATTGTGGCAAATCGCAATTCGGCCTGATGATTAGCCGTCACTTGGTCGGGTACCTCAGTCATACCGGAATGGAGAATTGAAGTTACTCTCTGAAAAAAGCAAAAAGAAAATATGTGTAATAACCAGTTCCTCCCATTTAAGCTTACAATTAGTGTTTAACTTACATTAGTGAATTCAGAATTTCCTAGCATTGATAAAGGATGCTTGTCCTTCAGTAAGGGTATCCAGCTAGTATTCAGTTTTCGACGGAACTCAGTTCCATTTAACACTGCAACAGCTATTCCAACTACGACGTCGTTGTCATCCTCGACAACGAAACTTAAATCTGCGTTTAAGCTAAGGTAGCCTCCTACTTTCCTGTGTTGGGAACAAAATTGTGTGAATAGGCAGCATGAAGCATTTTCTCCAAAAAATCTTTTAGTTTCCAGATATTCATCTTACAGATCTCCTGGTAGTTTCGGACAGTGAATAAATTCTTCCGCTGCACTAATGCCGTCCTTATACGTCGCTATAACAACTTTGTACACTGCATCCAGATCATCTGGTCTCCATGGCCGAATTGTATACGTCTGTGAGCTTGGCACAGCAGGCGTCTTGTAAACATACAAATCTGTTCCTCTATCGACAGGGATCAACCTCTGCAGAAACAAGCAGGTTGGCATAAAAGTTTGAAAGAAAAATTTCTAAAAAAGTATTGAATAACGTCAGCAAATTTAAATTTCGCGAGTTAATCATACTTACTTGAAGTTCAGCTGTTAAACCACCTCGGATGACCCACGGCTCCTGGTCCCCATTCATAAATGCCTCCCTCCAGCCTTTTGAGAACCCTATGGGAAATTTATGGTTTTAACAAGTTAGAGCCAACAGCCCTTTTGGAAATCACCATTTCTGCCTCAGTTCGAAAAGCAGTTAACATGCATTTCGTTTATCTATCTCACTTTATATAAGGTAAGACTGGTTTATGCTAAACTACATTTAAACTAAATGAAAAGATTGACAGGAAGGCCTTGACTTCACGAAGGGATTTAATAATGGTTACTGTAGCCACTCGGCTACTTCATTTTAACGACCGACAAAATGTGGAATCGAAAGCTAACTAAAGCTAAGATAATCATTTCAGCGGTTCGTTAGTTATCTTCCAATTTCACTTAACAGCTGTCATTACTTCAACCATGGTTAAAACCTTAAAACATAAGCGAAACGAAGGTTAACACGTTAAATTTTCTAATTTCTGACAGCTTGTATGCAGAGCAATTTAAAAACAAACCATTGTCTCGACACTAGCATTTAGTTCTCTTTCATGACATAATGATTGCAAACAAAACAAACTACGGTGTTAAAATTCAATCGTATCTGAACTAATCCATCCAAGATTAATCATTCCAGCTGAACCTAGGTAGAACTAGCAATTGTAGTATTCTTAACTACCTCAACTACGCCACTAGTTTTCTGGAGTCTCATTAAAGTAAAAAAGGAAAGCCCCCATTGTATTAATATTATTAACCGAAGATAAAAAAGCCAATCGTGCGTTATAAATCGTAAAATATATTTGAGCCTCTCTAACTAACACCAAATAAAAACTTGGACACGTAAAACTGTAAGGCATTATAGAGCTTCGCAGACTGAACTACTTGAAGACGAGAATATCGAAATGTTCCTACATGTATAACTCCCATGAACAAAGGTTGTCACATTGGCAGGGATTTGTTCCATTGCTGCGAAAAAAATAGATCAATTCCCAAATTAGTTTCAGGAAATCTTTTCGTACCTAAAATTTCCATTATTAGAAAGCCCACGAAGAATCAGTCATTTGAACCAGATAATCATATTGTATAAAAAAGCAACAACGCGATGCCAATATGACCTAGTTTCGTGAAAATAATAAAATACAAATCTTAACTTGTATTGGCAATTTATACTTGTGATCAGGTGAAGTTTTTGGGTTTTACGCAACTATTAAATTATTGCTTTTAAAAATATTAGTATATGTCTAATGCATCTTCTCTTTCGATACAAGTGTTCAAAATGCTTATGCAATTTAATCAACCGGTTCATAACGCAAAAAAACTTAACCCAAAGAGAATCTTTTCAAGCCACAAGCCTACCCCAGGAAATGCAAGCTTAAGCAAATTTTTTAAGATCAACGTAAATAAGAAATAAGAATTGGCTATTCAGGAAGGTTAACTTAAGCTAGTTTAACTTAACGGTTCGGTACCAAATTGCGAATTCGACTGAACTGATTTTACGGATACAGCATGAATGTATTTATAATTTAGTACGCGGCAAATACAATCTTACCTAGCCATTTGATGTACGAATTTAGTAATGATACTACGCCTCTAATATCCCACATGTAAGGATACAGTTCGTACAGCAATTCTCTATTGTTTACGAGACTCAATTTCGTCAAAAGACGATTTAAATTTTCTGCCAGGTCTTCGAATTTTGTGGCTCTCTCATACCACTCAGATATCTACAAGTTCAAACAGTATATCAAAACCAAACCACTATTTTAGCACAAAAATGACAAAGGCTACCTCCGGTTTTTCTTTATCCTTAAGGGTTATTCCAGCTACGAGGCTTGCATTGATTTTAAGCCACTGAAATTCGTTGAGTAGCTGTATTCCTTGAATTCCATGCTCGAATGGAAGGTAAAATAGATCACATAGCAACTGCAAGTCACTGACGGTTAAATCATCTGCCGTTTCCGTTTCCAAAGATTCTTGATTCTCAACCTAGGGGAATCATTCAAGGTATTTACGAGCATGTCAATAAAAATAAGCATGGGTTATTTCGAATGTTATAAGAACCTGCATAGTAGATGACGGTGTGTTGGATAACGTGGCTGGATTACTGTTTATTTTGACATCTGAATCAACATTCATTCCACACAAGGAAGCTGTATTGGATTCCGTACTTTCATCTGGGCTTGACATTTCCTAGTGTAAAAAGATAAGCTAAACAACACTAAGTTCGGAAATACATGATTCGTCTTACTTTTCCAAATAACAATTAGATACTTACATTTCTCTCTTCCCGGTCTACCATCAAAACATCTTCGGCATTTCTCGTTTCGGGGATCACTACCATTTGCTCAGGTGGAGAAGGGTTTGGTGGTGTGGCAGTATCCATAGGTTCCAAGCCAGCTGTTATAATAGTCTATAACACAAAGTGATGGAAAAATATTATAAAAACAAAATGAATGACTTCCTAACACCTTGCAGTGACCAGTTATTGGGCTACTGACTTGAGAATTTTCATGGTCGGACATTTTCGACGGTGAAACAGAGGCCGGTACCACTGTTAATCCTGGACTCAATGAGCTAGCAATTGGAACTGTCAGAACAGAATCAGCGCAAACAACCTGCAAGGTAAACATAAACCGAATAATCAGGGATCGGGTCAGCGAAAGAAATCAGTTTCTAAACACTGGGACTGAAAACATCGAAAATACCTTGTTATCAGCCATAAGGCTGTTCATCACTGTTGGAGGAGCTGCTAGTATGCTCGGAAACGCATTCTGTAATTTCAAAATTTCAATTAAGTACACAAGTTAATACAAAAGCATAACCATCCACGAGGACACAAGAAACGAGCACATATGTTCTTACATCAAGCGCAGGAAGTTCTGTAGTGCTGGCATTCGTTAAAGCATTGTTGATAATTCTGGGAGCAAGACTACCTTCCGCAATGGGTACACTGCAAGTGGCAGTATTTGTTGCAGCGAGACAAGTATTCACTGAAGGTACTAGAGGTGGAGGAACTGTTGCTATCTGGGGTTTAACAATCGGACCCCAGGCTGTCTTGACTCTCTTGAACTCTTGAAGCCATTCCTGCGTAAAAGGAACATATTAGAAATATTACATCAAAAATTAATTCTTCCACGGGAGGTTAACAGGTGAAATGGAATAATAATACTACAGATTTTAGGCACCTGCAAAGCTGCTTTTAGAGCAACTGTAGGATGATAAATGTGAGGATCCATGTTTTCAGGCACTTGACCCACATCACCATAATTTTCGGTTTCTAATTTCGCATCCGGGTTCATAGCTTCCTCTGTATTAGTGTTTTAACAAATTTATGAATTACTGACCTAAACATTAGACCAACGAACCATCTGACACCTCAGAAACATTATAAAAAATGTTTTAATAATAAGGAAATACCGATTTTTTTCTTTGCATCCACAGAACACCGACTCCATTGAGCTAAAGTGTGAATAGCAACGAAGTTTGAACCATATTCGCAGTTTGGATTTGTTAGTACCCCTCTTAATCGAGGTATCAACTGAGGTGACCTCCCCGCGTAAGGTCCCAAAAATATTCGCTTCTGGTCGTAGTCATTTGCATGCAAATTATCCCAAATCACAGGCGGTCTTCTCAGTACTTCAGCAACCTCGTCAATAGATTCTATCGTCAGATCTTTCGAAATCACTTTGGGACCTACAAATCATGAGGAGTTCATGAAAGCAAAAGTTTAAAAAAAGAAACCTGAATGCATAATTTGAGCATTTAAGTGCAAAACTTAAAACAAAACAGTCATAATACATGCATACCTGTCCACATGATGTCGATTTGAAGATCTAACTTCGATCCAAGGGTTTTCAAATACTCAGAGGTCTTTACGTTAGGGACTGCTCTCGTGGCACAATATTGAGTTGGACAAAACAAAAACGTACTCGGATTAAGAAGTTGATATATTTCATTCGTCACAGAAACTTGGGCATGGGCGAAGGATTTGAACATTTCTTTGTCGGCCTTAGACATTTCCGGGTCTATGTCATCAAACAGAATAGCAAATGCATCACATCCAAGCTGGCTGACCTAGAATTTCCAAATCACAAGCAATATTACAATCCCGGACATGAATACAACATACAGCCCTTTTTTCACTTGGAGTATCAGTAGAAGAAAGAATCAAAACTAAAGGATGCACGTTAATGTTTAAAAACTCTCTTTCTCAGCCCTAGCACTAGTTTCTCCAGAACTTACTAAATGGAAAAGAAAAACTCACTTGTTCAAGTTTACGCTTTAGTGCCGAAACATCCTTGGTATTGGAATATCCGATGTCTAACCCTGGCGAAATTGCATAAATGAAACGAATTCCATTTTCTTTAGCAGCTGTCACTAATCCGCCCAAATGATCAGCTTCCTCAACAGTGTACAGCTCTCTCCAATAAGCTCGGTGTTTGTAATCGTCTTTTGGAGCGTACAGGTATGAGTCCATATCCCATTTCTTCATTCTAAAAATCAAACAATCTCATGTACCGAAATTCTAAAACTCAAAAATGTGTTCAATCCTGTCAAAATAGTACACTCCGAATCTATACTTAATCTCTATTCACTTACTTCTGAAACAAGTCCTTCCGTTGCTCTGTTGTCCATGGTCTCCCATAAAACCCTAAATTTTACAATTCAAATCATCATTCTTCAGACTATCGAAGATTTGCGATTTACTATTACCACAATAATAATGAATTATTTTCCCAAACCTTCAACTACCCCACACAAGAATTCCTTGTTTCGGGTCGCAGGTCGTCTCGAATACATCATCCACTTATTAAAGTAGAATAATCTCAAATTATTCAGTTATTCCAATAAAACCAGTGACTCCTTCACACATATACAGTTCACTGTTGAAAAGAAAGCAAATATAATTTATAAACACAAGCCGTCCGTCAGCAACATAATCCTATTGATCTTTAATCGACTCTTAACTTTATTATCCAAAACCTCATAAAATTTGCACTTACATCTCACAAATTCACTCGGCAAAATCATCAGCAAATAATCCGGCCCTGATTTCCTTTCATGGAAGTCTCCACCGACAGTTAATTTTAATAGTCACAAGTCAGGACCGATAAATCCACGGAATCAAACCGGCACTGAATTCAAAAATAGTAACAGCCACAAAAATAAACATACAAAGTTTTGTATCAAAGCGATGATGTCATTATACAAATGGAAAATATAAAATACAATGGAAAACCACCATTTTGCATCTTTGCATACTATTCACAAATAGAAATACAAACAACTGTTTAAATTTACCTTCGGTGCTGTTTCTTGCTTATCCTTTTCCCAGTAAATTAACTTTTGCGAACTTGTTTATCAGTTTATTGTTTATATAATGTTGCTTTTCTCGCCAGTCCGTTTGATATCTTTGTCAGACTTCACATTCAGACTACACAGACTCGTAGAGTATACATAAAAGAAGTAGACTGTATGGGCTATGGGAGCAGTTTTTCGGCAGAAATTCTTAAGAGTTTCGATTCCCCCGCTGAAGCAGAGTCAGTGTAAGCGGTAAGTGCAATTTTATTGTCATTGGTTCTCACGTTGCCTTTTGCCTTAATGTCTCAATGCCTGAACTTTACATACATATATGTAAAACGTATACCACCTATTCTACCTCCAGCTAGGGTCTCCCCTCTCCCGGTCTCTCCAGTTCCTGCTGTCCAACTTCTGTTGCCATATCTCATTGTGGCCTTAAAGATCATCCCCTTCTCTTTCCATTCGATTATTCAAATCATCGGCTGCATTTGTAGCTATATCTATGCAAAATAAAGATAACCATAATGATCACAATGTGTGGAAAATTCCTCAACCATTTTGCCAAATTAAACGTATTCTGTGGATACAACCTTGTCTTTAGATGATGGAGGCACTTTTCAAGTAATGCGTACAATTTAAAAGTAATCTAGCTGCTGATTTCTCATTATACTTTATACTTATTATGCTTAAACATGTATACTTTCCGGTCAGTCTTTTTGTTTGGTGACATTTCGGGCGCTTTAATAGGTATCGATTTTCGTGTCCACAAAACAACGTATCCAAAATACTCCTTTTTAGACAATTTTTTTGCTCTATGCTTTAATCATCACTGTTTTGGCAATTTGATCGTCATTAGGCAGTTAGTGCAACCCTTTACGTATGTCCAGTATAAAATTTATAGCACGTATAGATCGTATAAACCAATATCCTACATATAAAAATTTCATCTACATATACATTCTATGAGTGCTATAAGTTTTATGAGGGAGATAAGTAAAAAGTTGCGCTAACTGTCTATTGATTAGGCAGTTAGCGCAACCCTTTACGTATGCCGCATATAAAACTTATAGCACTTATATAGTACGTATAAACCAAAAATTTACATGTGAAATTTTCATCTATACGCTCTTTAAGTGCTTTAAGTTTTATAAGGGAGATACGCTAACTGTCTATTAAGGGTTTTGGGACATTTTTGGGGACGTAAATGTCGACTTATCCAGCGCACAGTTGTGCCAAATCCCCTCAACCCGGACATTTACAATTTGACCAAATATGAACTAGTGATATAGATACAAGCTGCAACCAAAATATTTTTTAAAGCACCGTAGTGAACTACATCATTCGCAAAAAACATTTTCCCTCTCTAGCTTATATCACTATAGTTCACATTTGGTCAAATTGTAAATGTCCGGGTTGAGGGGATTTGGCACAACTGTGCAGCGGTAAACCATTTTACTGCAACTAATGCAGAATTTTCTGGGATCTTTCCATCAAGGGATTTATCAGTTTTGAAGTTTGGTTTTTTCAGCTCCGGCGTAATGGTGGGTCGCTAATTGTGAGCGAGAAAAGTTTATCAAATAAAGCACTTATTATTAGTCAAATAGAAAAACTTGTATATTAACCTGGGGCAAAAATGGCCACCGGGGCAAAATATGCCATAAACGGGGAAAAATGGCCACGGGGAAGAAATTTGGGCCAATTACGTGACTCCTTTCATAATTATGTGGCCATTTTTGCCCCGTTTATGGCAAATTTTGTACCGGTGGCCATTTTTGCCCCAGGTTACTCTGCACTCTACACAACTGCCAACATTTTTCGAGGAAATATTTCCACCCATCAGCTCGGGCTTTACCATGGGGTGTATCTGTCATTGTCATAAATATACGGACAGCGTTGCAGTCGGAACCCTTAATTCGTATTTGACTTAAAATCTGAGAGCTCTCCGTTAGTAGCCTTTAAATTGACGAAGTTTGTATGTGCAGCGTAAGCGTAACTTGCAAGGACTTTATCTACAATTACTTATATGAGCTTGTATTTTCAGGATCAGTCAAGACTTTACCCGAGGATGCGGGTATTGACCAAAATATTTTTTTTCATGCCCTTGGTAGGGTCCGGGAAAAATATTGAAAAAATTCCTTCATGCACCCCCATGGCTTGGGGAATCCCCCCCCCCAGTGGTTAATTTTAGAATTGTGCGGGCTATATCTCAGCAATGGATCATCAGAGTGAGTTGAAATTTGAAACTTACGGTTTTGAGGCAAATTCTGCGAGGTCCTAACTTTCAGCTTCCGATTCAGACCATTATTGCCACTGGAGTTTTTATGTTTTTCCTTTACATATGATCAGCCCTCATACCGAAGTAAAGTAGATCTAACAATAAGCATAAAGTCATGTGCGCGTAGACAGCGGAGGACAAAAGTTCTACTAGCGTTCCGTGAGCTATATAAGGGGCATACGTACAAAGAGGTGTGCTAGCTAAAGATGGAACTATACTGCCAGATCTCAATTCTTTTTCAGAAGACCATGCCATGGTATGATACTTGGCAAATAGGGTGCTATATACTCTCCATATAATTCACAGGCCCTTACGGTGCATGATATCGAACTTCGAAGTGTGTGCAAGTCTAACAATAAGCTTAAAACTTCCTCAAAGTCTAATAGGTGACAAGGTGACCCTCACCCTGAGAGCCTTCATTGCCATTACACCTAATGAAAAGCCTATTTTTATATAATATGCTTGCACTTTTTGTAAGAAATCCTTATATGTTTGAGAAAATAATTTTAAGTTGCTAATTTTCTTTGCTTTCTCCGTTTCCGGATTATACGTCTCCTGTCCTGCATAGTGTTACTACAGAATGGCCGCATCAGGATTTTCCAATTTGCCTCGAACGGACATTTCAATGGGGCAGGAAGAGCACACAATTACGTACAGTATATACATAATCTGGTGACTCGGTGTGAGTCTGTGAGCTCATATATTTTTTAACGTAGTAGATTTTCTCAAGAAGAAGAAAGAACAATGTGTTTTTTATAAACTGAACTACCTACAAAACTCTGTAATGCACAACTACATCATCTAGCGGATATACAGGACACTAGATTAAAGCCATTCTCCTCAAACTGCCCTGGCAACAGTATAATGACGACAAATGTAATTTAACTACTACACATTTTATAGTGTCCGCTCCGCAGTATGACTATGAATACCTTTGAATACCAGCATTTGAATATCAGAGGGTCTAAATCTAAATGCATATTTCTGTGAAATACATTTCTTTTCCGTTGCTTTGAAATTGCTTTTATGTGTTTGTTTGGGTTTGGATGCGAATGTAATTTATTAAAATTCACAGAGAGAATCCGCGAAAATGTGGAAGTCCATAGCACACGAGTATAGACTTTACGCAGTCCACTTGAGAATTGAGATATATCTACGTTATAAAATACGAACATGTGAAGCGCAAAATGTGTCAGCTGAAGCACTCAATGTGGAGAGGAGACTGTATGTATATAAATGGTGTGGATGTATCGTGTATACCGCATGTGGAAAATTCTATATGCATGATCATTTGCCTATATTTTATAATACTGGGAAGTGAAGGTGAAGGAGAAAGCCAGAGGCAGTTGGATCACGTTGGATGTTGGATTGCCTTTGCTGCTATATATTGTAGGTACATAGGTATATACCAAGTACAGGCTTGTAGGTGATGTTATGTTATAGGTCTCATTGGTAGTGTCGGCCGAGGGGTGATCTTTTATGCTGTTCAGAGGGAACTCGAGGGAAGGGAAACTCCTTGAAACGTTTCGCCATTCAGCCACCCCAAGGCGATATTGAGTCAGAGCGTTTTCGACGGTTCCTTAGACAAGTCATTCTCGTTAACTTTTCGGGTTACTATCCGTCCCCTGCTAGGGATTTCGGATTGGGAAGACGAAATTGTCTTCTGCCAGTCATTGTGTAACTTATTTTACCCAAGTTTTTTTCGTAAATTTCCCAGCGCAAATAGTGAATGTTAATACAGAGTAAAAATATTTTACTTGTGGTTGGGAAAATGGCACAGTTCTGAAGATTAAATATGAAGCTTCAATCTAATATTGTTATTCCCGTGAGGAACGGGCAATTTGCTGCCCCAATTCATGACAGAAGATTCTACGATGGACAAGAAAAATTATGGTATTCTTACTTCCAAATGTCTAGCTGGTCCAGCTCAGGACACCAGTAGACCTCGTCAAGGTATGTTTTCCAAGTACGATTTAAAAGTGGTTGGCGTGCATAGAATGATGTAGAACGTAGAACGTAATTGCTAATTACATGTACGGTACGGAGTGTTTGCCTCAGCTGATTTTATAGTACTATATGGGAACCATGGGACTGGGAATTTTGCTATTGGATGATTTCCTCTACGAGTGCGGATGTTTAAAATAAAGTTGAAATAATTATTATCAGAATCAGATATGGTTCTTTCTTAGAACAATGAACGATCAATAAATTGTTTTGAAAGTTTTTGTGCAATGGTGTTCTCTAATGTATTGAAAACATTGCGTAAAATCTAGAAAATGTATGATTTTGCGTATGTTTGATTATAGTCGTGAGCTTAGAGTCCACGCTGAGAAATTTACGCATTTCCATGTATTTTCGTAACACGTTTTGAAAGTAAGGTTTCGTAATAGGCTTGGAGGCTGAAGATGGGTTATATTTGGGTATCCAAGAGCTTGAAAACAAGTAGGTGCTGGATAGTATATTTTAGGCATCATAATTAATTAAATTGAAATTTCACTAGCTATTTTACTTTTGTAGGGTAGTGATGATGTAAAATGTGAGCGTGAATAAACTGATTTTTCCATAAAGTGGAAGGTTGACGTTGAATATGTACATGTAATGATGGCCCAGCAGTGCAGGGTAACTTGTTGTTGCGGGTTGGCGAGTTTTAGGCTGGGCAATTCAAGTTACGTGCCTGCTATCCAAATAGTCGTTGAGGAGTAGAGTGGAGGAACCTGGAAAAGTATTAACGAGGTCAATGTGCTCGAGTGCCAGTTGTAATCCGGAACAGTAGAATTTTTCCGAATGAACATTCAACTGGTATGTTGACTTGTGTACATACCGAAGCTATCCGTTTTGACGCGTTTCTTCTTATCCGAATTTTAGAAACGTTAGAAGAGAACTTAAGATGAATTTATTTCTGATTTGTTACTATTATGGATGCTAAAAATGACAGTTTTTTTAAAATCATCGCGCATTTATTATTTATCAGGCAATTTTAAAGTAAATGTTTAGTTACCATGGAACCTAATTGATTTATTGCCTTTGCGTTAGCTGCTAGCGTTCAGTTTTCTGTGCAGAGGCTCAGTGGGTAACAGAGCAAGCCACAGTTTAGTTTTACAACTTCACTTTGACATGTACGTACTCTTTTGTGATTCAGCATTCGGCATACCAAATGCCTGACCGCAATTGAAACGTGTAGTTACTGTAGTAGTGTGGAGATCCCCAGGGAGTACTTGAGAATTAAATTTCTGAAAATGGCTGACATTGGCAGCCTGGTTGGTAGACAGTTGATTAGTAAAATCACCTGCTGTTGGATTAATGCCCGTGATAATTTAGGAACTGGTACGAAATTGGTAGTAATGTTTCGCTAAAATTGCTAGGCTTTAATTTGACTAGTGGTATTTCCTAACAGTGGGGTTTTCAGGGATGATCAAATTTATGCATGTGGGACGACAAAAACCAAACTCAGAGCTTCAGAAATATCCACATACAAGTCTAAATCATTAATGGCAAGCCTGGACAGGGAAACCTTAGTATTCTTATTTATTCTCTGTTATGTATTGTAATTATTGGGTTAAATTTGCAAAAGAATTTAAGGATAATAGTGTAACTTGTTGCGATAGTGCAACGTCAACTTTGAATTTTAGGAGTATTATTTAACTGATGCGAAGTAACGATAATTTTTCGAATCTTTCAGTGAAACTTTTCGGAAAGCTAACTAGTGAATTTTCCCCCAGTTTTTATATTAATTTATGAGCATTCGCTTTCGGCCTTGATAAAAAATTTCATAGTTTTTAATAGGATGTTACGCGTAACCAACCAGCCATGTTATTATTAATCTCAGTGGAAGCAAAATAGAAAGAGTGGTATTTTGCATTAGCTCCACTAATATTAGGCTCACATGACATGGACACTGCCCGCGCCCGCACTAGCATTAGCAAGCACGATCAAAGAAATACTACACTAACCGTTGCCTACTAGTCGTACCCGTTTGCTTGTTACAGGTTCACTGTATGAAAAGCAGGACGATTAATTGCCATGAACTTAATGATGGCATCCACGTAGTTAAAAGTTGGTCAGTATTAGAGGCATAGGGGATAACATTGTTTCAGAATCGATGAGGATATAAGGGCGAGCAGGAGATAATTGATTTTATACTGATGGGGTAGATCCAAATTTGAAAGTATAAGGTAGTAAATCCGAGCAAGGAAGGTAGCCGTATCAAATGTTGAGGTTCGAACCGATGACAGCCAAGGGCAAGACATTCCCTCACCCATCAGTTGATAGAGTTAAGCGTGGTAATGACCTCCTTGAACATGCCTTTATCCAATGTGTTGACTATAGATGGAAGTGGAGGAAACCAAACAATTAAAAATTACCCCCGAACAACTACCCGCCGCCGCGAATCCCCCAACAATCAATCGAATGCAGTTAAGACGCGGCCGGAAACTGCCCCTGTCCGGAAACCCACCCCACAGAAAAGCAAAGCTATGGACAAGAGACCCCGCGCTCGCGGTGGTAGCAATCTTCAATCGGTGAGGAAACATCTAAATCAGTAGCAATTGGACGTACTTAAATGATTGTAATTTCGTTATAGAAGAGTTGCATCCTATTATATTGCTGCTGTGTAGGTAGTGGAAGACGAGTCCAAAAAAGGGCCTGAGTTGGGCTCCTTACAAACGCCTGGAAGTAAAAAGCAGAGTTTGAATCATCTGCTTAATTTTCACTTTGCTCCGCGGGATAATCGCACTCTTTCCGCAGCATCATGGCGATCATATAATACCTACCCTGGAGGAGGGTGGAGAGCTCGCCAAATTTCTGGAGGAACTACCAGACCGAAATTCAACAAGGAAAATTTTCTGCAGGCCAAGTAAGCAGCTTTTATCCAGTTAAACAGTGTCGGGGTGCCAAGTATCAAACTTGATTTGTTTTGATTACCCATTTTTAGCTTTTGTGGTTTAACGTGTTCATGTTCGTTACTCGTTTCTCATCTCAAATCATTAAGTCTTAGTCTCTTAGTCATGAATCTTTTGAGTGATGTATTTAATGAAAGGTTTTGTTTCTCACAGCTGCCAGTTCTTGGTTAAATCTACCGGTGATTACTCGGTACACAAGTACAATCCCGATGTGCTAGTTGATTGGGATCTGATTGAGCAAATTGTAAGTTTCATTTAATTTGGTTGTATAAATATCATGAAACTAATTATCGATGGCTGATTCTCGAAAATTATCATGGTAGTATATTCGAGTGGCTGGAGAGTTCCCGAACTGTCCTATTTGTCTGTCACCACCTGTAGCTGCGAAAATGACCAAATGTGGACATATATTTTGTTGGCCTTGTCTTCTTCATTACTTGGCACTGTCTGACAAGAAATGTCGGAAATGTCCTATCTGTTTTGAGTCTGTTTACAAGCATGAATTGAAAAGGTAGGAAATTAAAAGTTTAGATGCTTTGAGATGCTTAAACCAATTTGTTTACAAGCATTGTTCGATATGCGCTTGACGTTGAAGACTGACTGTAGTGCTATTTTAAATGCTTGTGTGTTATTTAGTGTCGTGGCAACGCACTATGAAGATGTCCAAGTTGGGGAGGAACTAGAAATGCAGCTTATGTTTAGGAAGAAGGGATTGTTCCAGGCGATGCCTTTAATGTGCAAAGACGGCCCTACTTTCAATTGGGAATCCATTTTTTCTAAATTACTTCCAGTTAGTCCAGCTGAGGTGGGTCTATGTTTGGATTTTCAAAGTCGCATAGTTCTATGACACTAGGATTAGAAAATGCAGTGATGGTAAATTAGTAATTGCTCTGTTTTTCATCTTATTCTGCATTTTAGGTTAAAGCGATTGTCCTGGAAAGAGAAGCACGGGAGTTACGAATCAGATACGAAGAAGAAAAACACACACCGGAAATATGTTTTGTTGAACAAGCCATGAGTGAGTTGGAGACACGTTTGAGTAATGTAGATTCGGTTGAACATGAAGTATCCCCAAGTCTGAACACAGTCCTTGAAGCATTGAACATGTCGTCTGGGGTCGATTTTATGTCAACTGATTCTTCTCCCTCTTCGGAGGAAACGAGGAGTTTCCAGGTTAGCTTATATCGTGTATTTTAGCTATCGGAGGCTTTTATTAAGAAATGCGCATTTAAATTATATCAAAACATATGCGTATGATACATTGATTGATGTTGCTTATCTTAGGCTGACGATAACAAATCTTTGCTGAAGCAGAGGAATGACAGCATTGGTAATGATTCCGTTGCTACGAATGGTAGCGAAGATGACGCTTCAGTAGGAAGAAATGATGATTACTTTTATTTTTATCAAGGTAAGACAGCGTTGGTCTTAGCTTAGATTTCAATAAGTCTGAACGATTACTACAACGAGTATTAAATTCTTGAACAGCTGTGAAAGGGGAAAATATATTTCTTCATCCGATTAATATGGCTATGCTATGGAAATCTTTCGGAAATGATCCGACAACTTGGCCACAAGTAGTACAGTTTCGTGTTATTGAAAAAGAATACGTAATCATGATGGAAGATGTTCGCAAAAGGTTGAAGTTCCTTCAGCATTTGCCCCTCACGACGAATGTGCAATTAATTGAGGTGGATTTGACGCCGCCAATTGTGACAGAAGAAGTATTAGCGGAATTCTCTCATCAACTTGATTCTAGGAAGAAACGGCGAATCCAGAGAGCGCGAGAAGAACGTCGCAGAGAGCGGAAACTGGAGGAAGAGGAACGGAAGCGAGATCATCATCAGTGCCCAAGAGTAAGTGCAGATTATGTACTTTTATTTAATATTTGGAACCAAAGCGTTGAGTACACTTACACGCATTCTCTAATGTAAGTGAAATATAGCCTTTGGTATATTAAATCCTCTAATCTATAGGCTTTGAGAAAAGTCCATTTTCTAAAAGACAGAGCCTGTGAGGCACATTTGTTGAAATTAAAATTAAAATCATGTGAGCTGTATGAGAATTGTAGAATAGTTCATTTATTTTCCTGAAGTGTTGCTGCGTGATTTAGCCTTTGTCTCTCATGTAGACCAGTTAGGATTGGATGATTGTGAATGTATAATATGTTTTGATCTCTCCCATATCTAAGCACTAATTGTATTTACTTTTCAAATTTAGTTTGAGTTCCAGTACGATTTTCCTGAGTACAATAGCTTCGACTTCGAGACGGGATTATCAGCCAGTTTGAACGACGCTGATGCGTTTGCTCCTCATGAAGAGACAGTGCTAGCCTTATCCGCTACTGACGACGAGAATCCACTGGTAGACAGAAATTCGAATTTGGATCTTAACTATGGGGCTTATTCAAATTCTCCGCCTGGAATGTCATTTGCTCAGGTAGGTATTTTTTGCAAGCTCAGAACTTTAATTTTAAATTCACTTGGCAAGAGGTGGAGGTGAATTTGTGCATTTTTTTGGTCAGATTGTTTCGCAAAAAGCGACCTCCCAAGCTGCAGCGAAGCAGAAGCAAGCTGGAGTGTGGGGAAAATCGTGGAAAGGTGTTGACACATTTCAAAATGCTTCTACAAGTAAGGATACCGAAAGTGAAGCAGACTCAGGTGAATACACTTCCGTTCCGGCTTACAGAATGAGCATGTCAGATGCCATTGCTCGGGCTATCGCTAACGTGGAGGAAGTTGATGGTACGTACTTTTAAGATTATTACGCTCGAATAGTTAAGCATCAGACAATGTAAAGTTTAGTTATGATATTTGGTATTGTGGAAATTTTAGATGCGGGTAATTGTCAAGTCAACAATAGCGGGAAGAAAAAAGGAAGGAAGAAGGGAAAAGTTCTGTTTGCAACTGGAATGGGTTGTTACAAGTAATAAAACCGTAGCTGTGTTTGACAAAATATTCGGCATTATTATTCGTATATTGGTGTAAAATGTTGTCGTAGTTCTTATAACAAATGCTAGCCCTTTATCCTTCAAGAAATTGTATGCACGTGCTACAGTCATACATTATTGGCAATAAACATAATTTAATTACGTTTCGTTTCCTTGTATCTCTGCCGTCGTATTTTAAATTTTGTTCGGGTTGTGAAGTTACACAAAATTTTGACTGCCTGGTTTTCACCCTTAATTTTTGAACCCGGCGTTATGTTTTGAAGTGACCCCAGTGCTAATTATTTATCTGTGAATGGTTTTCAATGTTATTTATAACGTCTTGATTTTAAGCCCATGGTCTGTCCTGGTTGTCAATTGCTCCTTTCTTTGGAAAATGTAGCGGTCGAATTGGAATGTAAAGTGGACTTTGGTGCTAGGTTATAAAATAAATAGGAAGAGGTCGTGTACGTTTTTGTACGTGAATATTAACGAACTAAGTAATTAGATACAACTATACTATGGCGTGAGTTACACTTTTAACATTACATAATCAAGTCATGGCTAAAAGTAGGCAGTTGACAGTTTTTTGTCATTCTGATGTTAATGTAATTGAAGTAGAAGCGTTAGAAATGTTTAAGATCCTCTGAATCGTGATCGATTGAAATATGGCTGCATGTACGTAGTGCTTACAATTTTCGTTGTAAGAGCCGAGAAATATATTTAACTTGTTGCTTGAAAATGAAACAAAAAAATGTAGTCCTAGTCTATAAAGTGTTAGGTTATTAAACTGTTAACGATTATTGTATTGATGTCATAATAATGTTGCATTTAGTTTAGTGTTGTACAATGCCAGTGGATGCTCACCGGCACGATTTGAGAAATTTTAAAAAATGCCAAAAATCAGTATGGCACGA
>JAQFXU010000683.1:0-43999 GCA_034693705.1 Spatulosminthurus flaviceps | reverse complement strand
TATTTTGAAATCGAATTTTTTCGTAATAATAATAATAATTTTTTCATTACTATTATTCTTATTTTGTGGTGAGCATCGTCTTCTTTAGCATTTTTGCCTTTACTACTTGTATTTTATTTTGGTAGAATTGTATAGTATAATATATAATAAATTCGAAATTAGAATTTACAATTTTTATTATGCAAGCAGTTGTTTTGTCATGCGAATTGCATCGAAGGGTAATAATAACTGCATAGAAATGGAAACTAAGGAAGCGTCTTAAACTGATAACAATATTGTTCAAAAATGTTTTGTACAGTGCAATGCAAAGGTGGCGGATACATACAAAGAAGAAAATTAGTAATCGTACTGAGAATAATCCCCATAATCGTCGTTGTTTTTGCCCTTTTTGCCGCCATTCCCATTTCCATTTCTGTTGCCATTCTGGTTTTGATTATCGTTTGTATTAGAATTGGAATTTGTGTTGGAATTGTTATTAACGACACAAACAGTGGCAGACGGAGGACATCCTTTTCTTCGGTTGCCACCACCACCACCGCCACCACGACCATTCCCTGTAGAAGTTGAAGATCTCAAATATTTTGAGAAGCATTTGTTGCGGGGAACTTTCGCTAGTAATTGGGATACTGAGACTGGGGGCTATCGTAATCATACTGATAATCTGGACGCTGATAATAGTTACCTGGTCTACCACCTCTACCATCTGGTTCACAGATGTACCCTTGATGCCCCCAACAATGACAGCGGACAGAGTTGTTATTTATTTTGTACACACCTCCTTTGGGACAGTCTGGATCAGGAACCCCTGCAAAATTCAGAGCAACGGAGATGTACATGTAAAAACGTGTTAGAAAATGCATCACTTATTATGGACCCCGTATGTATACATATGTACACTACAATTGAAACAAACGCTTAAATAAATAATACCAAATCCTTTGCTTACATCGCTGGTCATCTCTGAGAGATCCAAATGGAGGAGGGGCCACGGAAAATTCAATGCAATAGGCAAGGAAAGTTGCAAGAAAAAAAATTCCAGATATCCTTGACATTTTTTAAAATTTCAGGTTTTAATAAAAGCCCGAAAGATTAAAATGAGAGTAACAACTAATACGTGCTTTTAGAAATAACACGCTAGAATTTCCAGATGAAGGATCCTGCGAGCTTGGAAGTAAGATATCTATTAAATTGCACCCGCTTTTAAACATGAGGAAAGCAACTTGGTAAATGTTGACACGAGGAAAAGTTTTCCAAACTTAAAATTTCAAGGCAACTCGTAAAAATTTATGATTGGGAAATTTTTTTCCTGCTTCGGTATTTGCAGTGCAGTATAGTATCTACCAGTCCGGTAATAAGTCATAAGCTCATCAGACTAAAACTCAAGGTGATGGTCAATGGATGCATTATAATGTCCTAAACGACATAATCATTATTAGGATTATTAACATAATGTATTTTCCAACCTAATCACTATTTCAGATACATATGATGGCTATTTGAAAATAATAGGTTCATCATTTAGTAAACAAAAGCCACATCCGCCACTTAATGCAAAATAAACCTTCAATTAAAACCCTTAATTTATTTACATATTCTTAAAATCTACAAGAGAAGAAACTCAGCTACTCATGTTAGGCTAATACAATAAGTTCTGTATCGTACTTTTTCATGCAATGATCGAACTTTTCGTGGTTTCTTAGGGTTAAGATTCGTATTTTTGTGCGTGTTATCACACAAGCAAATGCATACTTTAATGACATACGAATCCCAACACACTCACTGGCATTTCCAATTTTCCAAATTATATTTGTAGTCGAACATAATACATACATACACAGAATGCATACACATATGATTCGGCCGAATTCCACCGAAAACTTGCTACGAAGTAGATTTTATAACATACAGTTTGACGAATAATTAAACCTTCAATATATTCCATGAAACTACATACTTCGTTGTACTTGTATGTAGCTTACATATCACATATTGGACATCACCTATAATAATAACAATACCATTCATACTAATCATGCAATCGTAATGCGTAATAATAAAGCTGACTCGTTCTCGTTGGTGAGCAAAGTTGTTTTTCCGAAATTAAATTCACCATGGTTACAAAAATTATAAACAGCAGAAACAACAGATCTAAATATTAGGCAAGTATGTACTACGTTGAAGCGTTGAAGCGCAGCAGAATGCGCATTACTAGATAGCGCAGGAGGCGAGGGAAAGTTTTGGCTTGGCTGATTAGTCGATTCGCCGTTTTGCACCATTCATCGATGTCATTTTTATTCAACAAGATGCAATGAGAATATTGAGAATGAGAAACAAGAATGCGTGTGTATATGAGAAGTATATATGTATAAGAATAGATTGACATGAGAATGCAAAAGGCAGGATAAAAGCTAAAAGAAAATTGATAGAGTGTCTTGCAAAATCCAAGAACTTTTAATACGCCTTGAAAGTAAAGATTTTTGGGGAAATTTTTTTTGGATTAACTGTGTGTAAACTTGTTTAGTTCGCAAAAATGTTTCCACTGGAAATTGTGTATATTATAATCGATTCATTGGATTGGCTAGTTGTAGGCATCTGTTTGGTAAATATTTGGCAAGGAGAAATGCTTACCCCAATCATGAATGTGGTGCTAGAAACGGAACACTATAAATACGCTGCAATAGCGTTACTTGTCATTGTAAGAGTGAATTATGAAAAATTATTATTAAACTCGTATAATAGCTTCAGTATAAGGTTGTTTTGTAGTTGTAATTTGCAATACCATTGATATTGATTTTGTCGATTACATGTACTAAAATGTTATTTATACCAATTAAGTCTTAGCATGTTTCTTCCTTGCAAGTTGTGAATCAGTTGCCTTACAGCTTGTTTATTTGTATTTTTTAAGATGGTTGCTAATTCCGTGAGAAAATTCAAGAGCCAGGTTGCTATGGCATCAGCGATAACCACTGCTAGTGCTAGTAGCAATGGAAAACAAATCGTTGCGGTCTGTAAGGAAGAAAACGTGAATGTTAAAGCTCACAATCAGACAACGGGTCATCGGTTGCATTTGGGGCAAAATGATTTCTCTAATCATACGGTGAGGAAAATATGCATTGTTTTTGGCATTAGTTCTTATCCACGACTATTCTTGACATGTTTACTGATTACTTTGCTATATTTGACCCATAAAGTAAACTTTTTCATTATTTTAGAATCACAGGTTGGTGTCAAAACACTTGAAATATTTTCTGGAACAAAAAAATTATTCTGGCCGTAAGTCATTGGTTTTCCACCAGATTTTCAGCCAGATGAACTTGAAAATCACCTCTGGAATAACTTTAGAGAAGAAACTGATGAGATGTGATGGGAAAATGACATTCAAATGGAAAATTCTTTTAAATATTAATTTTCCGGAGAAGTTGTATTTGGATGATCTGAACATGTTCCATTTGCATTTATCCGATGTGGACCAGCAATTCATACGTGCTCTTGAGAATTTGATAGCTGAACCTAAGGTTGTAGCACTTGTTGGTTTTTGGCCAGTTAGAGAACTCAAGAAACTGACGCTGGACGAAAATTATCTATTGAAGATTGATAATGGATATAGCACTGATTTGCCAATTACTAGCGACACTCATGATCCTGATACTACAGAGATTTTCTGCAAAGCAGATTTGGCACCGGATGCAGCACTGTCAATGAGATTGTGTGAATTTGTGAACTGGATCAGACATATTTGGGTTGAGACACACCGCAGAGCATGCGCGGACACGAAGCGAAAACGGTTCTTGTGCTTCGTTTTATTGTGTTCTGAATTTACACGGTGAGATGTGAGGTTTTCTCTTCTAATGTCAGTAATTTACGTTGTAAATAATTCTTAAAAACAATGACGATATCTTGTCTTAATAATTTTGCTTATTTTATCATTAGTCCTAGCCGTGATATATGTAAATCAAGGTTAGTTCTGTCAGATACGACGCTTTTACACAGAACCAAGTTAGTTTTTAAACTTTAAAGGTAACATAAAATATTTAATAACTGGAATTTACTAATAATCATTACCGCATTTAATATTTATTGTGGTTTGCTCGATTTACTGATGCGATCGCACTCGATACTTTTGTATAGTTTTAGCCTTATAGGTTAGGTTTTAACTAGGTAGAGGATCAGATCAGAACATATGGTTCAACACAGAAAATATGTTTTAAAAATAATGACGGACACTGGGACACTGCCATGAATATGTTATATCTGTTTTGCTCAACACCCTGTTCCATGTTGACAAAGCTCGGATATTCGTGGTGAGATAGAGGTACATGATAGCTTTTAATGTAATAGTTAATAATAGTTTATAGTTTCTAATACTAAGCACGTCGGACAGTCGTTGTACAAGTACATGTAATTTTGAATACGTCAACGTCAACCCAGATAATTTTATTGCCTTTGTTTCTCATTAACAGTGTAAAAAATAAGCTTGTTAATAGGTTCTTGTATAATAAATGAAGGAAAACATAAACGTATATAAAATAAAGGAAAACTTGTTGTTGACTTCAAATGTGTATTACTTTTCTTACTTCGGCACGATGCATTTCGGAAGTCGGGTCGGAGGTCGGAGTCTGAGTTTGAACTGGATGACCCTGAGTACTCTTCTCAGCTAGTACACTATTCCTGATGACGTTTACGTTACGTGTGTTGTGTTGTTTGCCATTGATCGCAACATGACGTCGCTGATTGTGGTACACGTTAATCAAAATAATACACTACTGTCAAATCGTATAAAACATGTCACATGTCTGTCTCGTCGTTATAATCTGGTTGTGTGCCTGAGGATGTTGACCCCGGATCGCTCATTTGTGAAATTGCTTTAATATTAGGATCCAAGTCATCTAAATACCGACCAAAAGCATCTAAACTAAGCTTAACAGTTTGGACCACATCTTTTATGGCATTTTTGAGCAAGGATTTCAGTAGCACGAGACTTTCCTCAGGAATTCCTCGCAGGCTCAATCCCTTCAGAGCTTTCACTAAAACCAGGTTAGCAGGGCATAAGGGCCGTTTCCTGATTTCTTCAAGAATTTCGAAAGCAATTATTTGGTGAGGCATCTACAGCCAGATGGAAATGATTAAAATTAAACACAACCTCCAAACATCCGCATTCTTCATGCACAACGAATGAAACAAATATATATGAGTATGTTACATGTGGATTTGATATATTAATCAGCTTGTTCTGATCCGATAGCATGGTAATGAAGCCCATAAGTTTTTTAGGGTCCACATTCTTCAATGAGGATGAGTGCGAAGCATTCACAACTTTTGTGACGCTTGGCACTAGAGCACGTGCTACTGTTTCTGCTGTTTCGCTTGATTGCTGTACATAAACGGATAGTCCAGCGCCGATATCATGATACACCTTTGTACCTTCTAGAAAGTATAATCCAGTTTATATAATAAAATGGGTAAATAATTGTTGTCCTTGGTAGTAGTCAAGCAATAGAATTGTATAAATATTATTACCGTTCACCGAATGAGCCCAGAAGGAAAGTAATGAAGCAACAATTTTTGTTCCCTTATACCGTCCCACTATTAACAATTTCAGCATTCCAGCAACGGCAATGTGAAAAGTTTTTATATCGTTCTAGTGAAAGGACACAATTTCGCCTTAGCTTTGATTAATACAATAAAATCAATCATGAAAGAAGAAACATTTTTGTTAAACTTGGAGACTTACGTTGGCTTTGAGAAACGAAACTAGTAAGTCTGTCAATAGCACTTCAACACTTTTTGATTCAAGAAGCATATTTTCACCTTGAGCAAATACTGCCACAATTTTTGGATCTGTAAGAAAACAGAAGCAAGATTTATTCAAGAAATATATTTAAATATGCTTGCAAGAAAACAACGACTCCATAAATTTGAATTCCACGTACCTTCAAAACTGTTTAGCCCGTATTTAAGCACAAGATCAAAGATGCCCTGCAGTGCAACACTTCTGAGTTCGTCGGTATCCTTTAAGGCCTTCGGAATGAAATTGATTACTCATATCATTTTTGGACACCCACACTAAAATAGTTTCTAATGATCAGAAAAGACGCCTCACCTGCAAGCACACAACCATTGCCCGCCCTGCTTCTGCAATGTTGAACAATCCAACCTGGGTCATTATTTCTAATACCTGTAACCTCAGACTCTCTTCCTCGCGCTACGAATAACAGAAAATCAGGCAAAACTTTTATTTGCAAATAATAGATACATAATTTCAACCAAAACTGTAGTGCAATTTTAGTAGCTCAGTTGAGTGTATTTCAAGATATAATTAATTGAACTTACGAGTATAGAGTTGACAACTTCTGCATGGTAAAAATTAATCACGTAGTAGCTAATTTTCGGTATTAATTTCAGATGTATAAAGAATGCACTGAAAGCATAAGCAAGTGACTCAGAAGAATATTTGATCGGCAGTTGTGCTGGTTCCTCACTATCCAAAGTAAAGGTAGTGGCAGCATTCTCTAATTTATGCAATTCCTGTTTTGCAGTGGCAAGTTGTTCCTCAACAGCTTCAATCGATTTTTGAATTTTATGAACCTCCAAAAAGTCAGTCTTTTTGATTAGTTCTTCTTTGTATTTCTGAAGCCCATTCTTCTTAAGTAAAATTTCGGAAACCTACAATTCCGAAATGTTTAAAAACACTCACACTGTACTGGTCACACTATAAACTTGCAGGGTAGTAATGGAAATTCAGGGAAACACAAACCGCTTACCTTTATCTTCATTGCGCGCAATTCTTCGTCAGAATTTAGCTGGGGAACCCGATCGCCAATTTGTACACGAGAATTAGAGCTTTCCAATAAGTCTCGAATAATTTCCAATAAAATTTCATCACATCCGTTTGGATTAGCTTTATGGATCATCAGAACCAACTCTCGCATGTGATAAACAGAAAGGAACTGATATTGAAAAATTGCCCGGGCCATCTTATCCAGCTCAATCCTACAATTAGGAACCGGGTTAATTTGAAGAATCTCTAGATTACAAACTATTGTATCATAACTTTTCCAGTTTTTGAGATCTGACCTGCCTCCTTCTTCAACGGGTATATATAGAACAATTTTCAAAAACAGGCCCATTATTTTCGTGCGTTCTTTCTCTTCAAAATGTTCGGTTTCGAGTTTTTCGATAACCCTGAAAGTAGTAGTATATCAATCATCAGCATGAGTTCGGGCAAGATACCTTGGTTCGGACATTCTGAAATATTTGTTGCTTAAAATAAATTTTCATAAATAGTACTTACGACTTGCAGTATGACGAAATTGCTGAAATTGTCGGGAAAAGTTTCTCAGTGTAATACGGCTTGTTCGAAAATTTGTAGAATAAATACCACCAAAGGAAAAACTTGGTCCCCTAAATTTCATCTAACGGCACCAGTTTATCTTTCCTTAAATTATTATCCAGTACATTCCAATTTTCGTCACTCGCTTCCCTATAATTTAAGGATTACAAGCAGCAATTAATACTGATAATTAACAGCAGAAACTCCCTGAAAATTGTATACATAATGGGACTTACTCAAACAATACATTGAAAATTGTTGTGCAGAGCTTTGAGTTATTGTAAACATCAAACTTGTCCAGAAGCTTTAATGGATTCTTCCTACAAACTTTATACCAGTGACGAAGAAGCTTGGCCGTCTCTGCTCGCACAACTGCTGAAATTATTTAAGGTGTTCAGAATCTTGTAATTTCAAATTTTTCCTAAGATTTTCATCGACTAAATATTGCCGGTGTTAATAACAGCACACCTGATGTGTCGCTAAGTCCACAGTTAACAATTTTCTCTCGTTCAGTCGGAGTAATACTATTTAAGGAGATTTCCCTGATCTGATGAACACACGCTCGACGCACTTCAGGATGAATATCAGTGACCCCATCGACAAAGTCACCATAATCATCCGAATCCAAAACAATCGACAGCACAAGAGCCTTTCGTACTTCAGGACGCTGATCGATTCTCATAAATTTCATCATTTCTGCTCAAAACCAAAATAGTTTCAGTAGCTCTGGATTAGGGTCAATAAGACTGACATTAGATTATTTGTACTTTTGGCTTACCTGCAGTAACAGAACAACCTTGTCCTCCTTGGAAGTAACTCAATCCCTTTGCTACTTCACACCTCACAGCTGGACTTTTATCCTAATGAGAGTTAAATTACATTCCCGAGCTCATGGGTACTCCAAAAAGTGTGAAGGCATAATGCTTATAAAATGTAAATACCTTTAAACGCAGCAATAAAACACTGGCGATCTTTTGCCTTAGACTACCGTCAATTTCATCCATGGTCTGACAAGCCTCGCATATTTTCACAATTGTTTGAATTACACGCATTCTCACCTGTGGACGGTTTTCATCATGGCACTGTAAAATTATAGTAAAAGAGGACTATCATTTTGATCGACCAGTAACACACTTATAGCTTAACGCTTATCCTCAATTAAGCTAACCTTTTCGCACAAACGCAGTAAGCGATGACTAAACAAATCCTTGGATGCACTTGCTTCATTCATGGATTCACCAGGATCTTCTTTAACAGAAGCTTCATTCTGTATAATTGTAGCAATTAACGAATGGGAAAAACGTATCACTCGTTCAATATTATCGAACTTGTCTTTTACTCCAAAAGGAACTACCATCATTCGCCACAGAACTAGCGAAAAGATTTTCTTGTCACACTAACAAAGGTAATCATTTGAAAATTAGCAAACCCTCCAAAGACCTTCCTTCAAATACCAATACAGTAAGATATATGAGAAAAAAAGCCAAATCCGCACAATTTAATAATACAAGAATCGAAACAAAGTCTTAAGCACGCTTACATATATATATATTGCCTCAGCCTTTTCAATAAGCTTTCCAATATCAACATTCGGTTCTTGAGCTTTCTCCAAAATTGGTGTCAATCCTTTTAGGATTTGATTATGCGTACTTGGTTTCTCGGTGCCATCGCCAAGTCTTCTCTGCGAGGTTCTTCTTGTCTGATCATTCTGAGTATTTTTGTCAGATTTATCCTCTTCTTCCTGTCTATTCACAGGGCGGGCATTTTGTATCTTCACCTTCGTTTGCTTCTTTCTAGTTGCACCTTTCCTAAAATATGAATTAAATCCACCCTACTGATATATAAACAAGCATCAAGCAGGTCCAACACCAATGTGCACATGCACACCTTGCAGTCACACATAATAAGACAATTAATCATTAAAGAATTTACCCATCCATTTCCGACCCAATATTCAAAATTCAGCAAAATAAATCTTGAAAAAATAGGTTCTGATTCTTCCCTTCAAAATTCCTTGAATAATCCCCAAAACTGAAACTGGACACAACAACAAAATCTACCATTAATCTCACATGAAAATATTTTTATTTTAAACACTTAATAAACTTAATTATATGGAACTGTAAAATTATAGCAAAAGAGGACATTCATTATCATTTTGACCGACCAGAAACAAACATAGCTTCATGCTTATCCTCAATTAAGTAGACTGAAAGCTAACCTACTATACGCTTCACATTGGCAATAGACACTTACAATTAGCGCAACGTTTTGTCTTTTACGTATCTCCCATATAAAACTTATAGCACTTACAGAACGTCTATAGATGAGATTTTCACATGTAAAATTTTGGTTTATACGTTCTACACGAGCCACAAGTTTTATACAGGACATACGTAAAGGAACTAACTGCCTAATAAATTACTATTTATTCATTTTTACTATTTTCACAATTAGCAAATACCTGAGTTATTGCAGTAGCTTCGTTATCAGTTCTCAGTCCCTCTCCAATTACTCGAATATAAAAAGAGAAAAGCCACGAAGAACGAGTAGACCACTAATATTATCAATGTTAAGTTGAAGATTTGAAGACTTAAGTATGTATATTTTCAATCACTTTTTTGTGCTTACAATACAACTTGCACTACAATAATTATTCTTCTTCTTCACAAAATCGTTTCGCAGTTATTTCTAACACGCAAATCAACACCGAAAAACACAGCGTACTCTTCTCACTTTAATTAAAACCCAAAAGAGTATCAAATATTTGAAGAAGTATATAATAGAAAACTTCTCAAACTCTCACCCCAGATGGTAATCACATTACCCCTAGCTTTGGCTTTACTCCCTTTCACTACATCTGTACATCCATAGTTTTCCACTGTAGAAGAAAGTAAAAAGATGAAATTTTAACCGCCAACAAACCTTTCAAGTGATCAATTATTATTAACAGAAAAGGAAACAATAATAAGACCCCCATTAAATTCATGGGGTTACAGTTACAGGTTCAAAAATGACTCAACCAGCCATCAACAAAAAAGCCTCCCCATTTAATACTACTTTTTTTACGGAAAATCAGACGAGTTTGAGGAAATTGAGCACTATGTATATGTTCTTGCTATCCTTTTGCTTACACTTTTACACTTTAATAAAATTATAAATCTAAAGTACAATAATAAAATGTAATTTTTACTAATTTAAAAAATCTAATTGGACGACATGTATAGCAACGAGTACGATTTATAGAAAGCATTCAATCAAGCTCAAATCAAAACTATGTCTTACGGGCTTACACTACATGGCGGTGTGGTGGATGAGGATATTATTTTCACTGAATAAAAATTAGATAAATGCGGAGAATGGGAGAATCCTTTTCGAATTTAACAGCACACATATACAATTGCTATGGATTTGTGATTGATCTAATTGTACGGAAGGCAAAGGAGGCAGTCTCAAGATGCGCCAAGAAGAACTAATTGTTTTAGAAATCTTCAAATATAAAACCATGTTTCATATTCTTTACAGGAATTTGCAATAAAATGTAAGCTATTCAGGCATTCCAGCCGAGGCATTTAAATGATTGTTGAACAGTGCGTTTCGGAATCTTCGGAATGCGGATGGTTGTCTATCATATGGTCATTATTTCCTATGGCAGCACATGCCTTTTTGCGTAATGTGTGTGAACAGTGACTGTTGTGCACTGATAAGGACGCGTGGAGGGCATGTTGAATAGTGTTTTCCATTCGCTCCCATAGCACCCAGTGTTTCCTGTTGTGCGACCATCCGCTTCTTTCCATCATGCACGACGTTCGCACATACGTCCTTTAAAAGGGTACAATGAATTGCAATTAGCCAATTTAAAGCTTCCTTACGATCAGCTAGAGTTGTTTGTGGAAGGAAGGAGAAGAGTATGCATATATCTGAATGGAACCTAATACTTATAGGATTATTATACTTTAAAGGTTTAAAGGAATTACAATGACGCGACGAAGGGAGAGTATATAGCAATTATTACATAGCCAAGATCACACTGCAGTGAAACCTAATCCAACCTCGATGGACTTCAAATACCCAAAATCCATTCCTTCCCCTTCTCTAGCAATTGCGTCAGACACCAATGATCTCTTCGCATCCGTCATGTTTTTGAGACAAATGCCCTCTATATTCCCTGCACATGGTATTTTGCCTTGACACTGCTGCAGTTGCGGACCGCAACTGCGAACTGCGGTGCTCTGATAATGAGGTCCAGTAGAGGAGTGCGTCCCAAACCTAAATATATCCTTATTATCTGTAGTAGACGGTAAAGCTCCATTTTCAGCATTTGTTTTTCTTCGTCTTTCTCTTGCACCTGACTGACGCTCATTATAATTGAATGTTGATGCTCGGATTGAGTCGGGTTTTCTTTCAGTTCCCCACTCTCTATTATTACAATGCAATGCAATGTATCTAATACAATTTTAAACAACAATAACGGAAGTGACACAGCAAGTATGCATTCTATCATTTAATTTAGCTCGCCCTATCCTCTCCAAGAACGCGGCGGTGTGAACTTCTACTGAAGTAATTGAAGCATGCAGGCCCTTACAATAATAGCTGAAAAATCTAACCTGTCCACTTATGAAGAAGCATAAGGTTCAGTTACCCGAAAATAAAAGAATCAATGAGTGTGAGGGGTATTGGGGATGCTCAGATGAGGCAGAGGCAATGCTTGACCTGGAGGTCACCGAATATGAGCTTGGCCAAATGAGAGGATGTGACACGAACAGAGTTAACTATAGACGATAGGTTTATTCAGTAGTATAGTGTGTGGAGAGAGAGAGGCTAGGCCTCACTCCCTTGAGCGGCTGGTAACGACTAACTAGAGAGTGGCTTGGAACACAGTTCCAAGTCACTGATAATGTAAATGATTATAGTGGGTAGGCTAATCCTTAGCCTCACAAGTGCAACAAAGTACAGACTTATTATAACCTCTTTATTCAGAAAATGACATTGAAACATTCAGTTCGTTTATTTTAAATCCACATTATGTCAACTATATTTAAAGGAAAAAGTTTCTTAGAAAACAATAGTAGCATACTCACAAAAACAAGAAGTGGGTCATGGGCGAAAGCCTCAGGACATTGAAAAAAATACAAATATAGAAAATCACGAACCTACAAGGTGAATACCAAAACAACCATGCAATATTACAAATAAAGGGGAAACACGTTGTTTTTTAATTGATTAGTGTTTACGTAACTCTACAATGCATTAAAAATTTAAAATACAAACTCAAAAGGAAATTAGAAACGGAAAAGTCCGATAAGAAACAGAATAATATTTATTTCTCCTCACACCACTCGTTCTCCTTGCGAACCTGCTCTTCCTCGGCAGGAGTAAAATCATTTATAATATTGAAAGTTTTTCGGATATCTTCAGGTGTTTTGTTCTTGATCATATTCGCGACGGCCTTGCACGTCACATTCAACAAACCCTTGATGTCCAGATAATTAGCGGCCTAGGAATTCAATCAAACCAAGACTACATTTACATATCCCACCCACACCACTCATCAACATATCTATCCTTCAACCAAGCCACTTACGAGAATCAATTCGAACAGCGTCCCTTGGTCAACTTGCAAAAATTCCAAGTCCCAAGCACCAATGTCATCCGAGCGTCTCTCCTTGTTCTCATCGTCTTCGGCTGGAGGTGGATCATCCTAAAATTCAAGCAAATATTACCCATTAATTTTTTTCCCAACTACAACCAAACCAATCCATCAAGAGCTCCTCGAAAACCTCTATAAGTCCATTTTTCCTTTACCTTATGACGATTAGCCCAAATGATGACTAGCTTTAGGATAGCAGCGCTCACATTCGGTACGGGAATGACGTCATCATCCGCTTCATCTTCATCCAATCCCAGATTCTCCAACATCTGATTAATTGTCATTGAGCACTGCGCCACCTTCACCTCAACTTCGAAGACCTCCCCATCATTACTCTTCAGTTTAATTTGCTTTCCCGGCATCTATGAAAATCACGAAATAAATCATTTAATTAATTCAGTTCACACCTCACTCCCACTGATACACTCTAAACCTAAATCAAACCAAACTTCGCTTTCCAAAAACCATACCTTCTCTAAATATCTTCACTTGCAGCACTTAACAGAAAATTAACCTTCACTTCGCGAGACCCAACAAACAACTAACTCATTCCAAAGGCATGGCTCTTATATACTCTATCTACTAACTCAAGGACTAGTCAACTCCTCAAAGTCCAGCAAAATGGAAGGGAGTAAGCAAAATGTCGTATGGTTAAAAGCAGAGTTTTCGTCGTTTCTAATCGTACATATTTTTCTCCAGCGAAAGCAGGTGCATTTACATTAAGTAAAAACTTGTACCTTCGTTTTCATTCTTTTGTTGAATACTGTAAATAAATATTTTTGTGGGAAGGTGGAGTAAACAGCGTATATATTTGTACCCTTTCTTGGAAAGATGGAAAAGTACTGGTTGGGTCTTTGTATTTACAGTGTAACCTCTTTATAACGGCCGTCCATATAACGGAACTCTTACTATAGCGGCAATGGTTTACCTGGACATTTCCCATGTAAGCCCATGTTAAAATCCAGCTCAATAACGGCCTCTTGGCTATAGCAACCATAAAATCGCGGTCCCTTGCGATGCCGTTATAAGGAGGTTTCACAGTATTATTTATTCTCTTAATAATCTCAGTGCAGTGGCTCAAGGGAGTATAATAATAGATACGTCCTACCAAGTTGATTGAACCTGAATCGGGCTGAAGGACTAGCACTACCCTTCGGTCTATATTTATTCTCCGACCCCAGTGGAGCCATTCAAGGAAAACCTTGAAGGAGCTGTGCTCCTGGGTAAACTCCTGGGATTTAGATGTCATTGTAGACATCATTGTTACTGCTCATACAGCCTCACCTCGCCTCTCAAAATAAGTGGCTTCGGGCTGTGCCAAGTTAATAGAACCTGAGTTGGACTGAAGGGTGAGCACTACCCTTGAGAGTGCATGAATAATTATTACTAACTCCAACTTTGTACATCCCTGGTGCTGGTTGTGACAAGCTTTGATGTCCAGTGCGATCAAAGGTACTCGGTGTTGATGTGAGGAACAAACGAATCTCTAATTTTTGCCAAATTTTATCATTTAATTTAAACTCACACAGAAATATGAAAGGTACCTTTTGTTAATCCGAGGGAATCATCATAGTACAAAAAAATAAGCCAACTCCACAAATTGGCGTGCATAATAAAATTGCCGCATGTTTCCTATAACTATGCAAAATTTCATGCAATACTTCCAGCCTAAAAAAATCTCCATCGTTTTTTGAACCTTTTTAAATTTTTTTCATGCTCCTGTATTCAAACACATTTTAACGGCAGTGCATCTAGACAAGAGTGTGTTCCATTTGACTCTGTTGTATGGAAATGCTGTTTAGGTCCGTTTGTAGCCCCTATGGTAAAGATAAGGAGTGAAATTGTTTGCAAAATGATGAAGATAGTTATGATGCACAAAAAAAATATTTTTACCATGTTAAGTGACGCACTTCAATTTTTGTCAAAAACGAAGTGGGCACTAGTGGACAGCAAGAGGGAAAATTTTCTATTGTGCCCTGCTCCGTCAATGAATGGTTACTACTGTTGTGGGTTTCACTCTAACAATACGTAGCTATAACAGTACTCTTAACGTGTTACTTAACTAACTTGAAATGGATTTTTCCTTTAATAAAACCCCGCTCAGATACTGTGTTGTTGTCAAGGATCTTGTGATTATAGCCAACTGCTTTCCTATTACAACAAAAGTAAAAAGCAGAGCGCGAGCGGTATTCCAAAGTAACTTTCAATTTTTCAATATTTTTTTTTCAAGCAAAAAAAGTAATACTAATATTATTACTATTTTTTATTCTTACAAAACTTCACCACTTTCAGTAAAAACAATGTCCAATAAAATCACTTTGTCAAAACTGCTATGCCATTGCTTTACAATCTTTGCAACTTTGTGTAAATACTGACATCCAATCAGTAACATCCAATTGAAGCGGGACGTTGCGTTTTACGTTTGTACAACATGTAATGTGCATATACGACGACAATCATCATCATCCAGCCGACGCTTTTAGTTAATAAGATAAACGATTTTAATACATGTGTTTCATTCAGCAACATTTTTTATGGTTGGGAAGTATTGGAATACCTTCTGTTGCAGAAATACTTATATTGGGAATTGCAATTGGTATAAAGTACTAGTACAATAAAGTTGACAAGACGGGGGGCTGCTGTCGCTGCTTACGTAAACTAAAACCCTTTGGATCCAGTGAAAAGAAAGCTGGAGAGAATGAAAAACAAGCTAAATTCTCGATTGTAATGGTACGTCCGGGAGAGACCGATTGGGACCAAAGAGGCATCTTTACGGGGTGGTACGACGTCGAGTTAAATGCAAGGGGTAACTTTTTACTATTTTATTTGATGAATTGTTATAATCATGCCTGAATAAAAATGGAAAAATAAATAAAAATTGTCCCATTCGATTCCGATAAGCTCTGCTTTTAAAATCTGTAATTTCAAAAAACTTTCGGAAAATTTAAAGGTGAACAAGAAGCCAAGGCCGCGGGTGCGGTTTTGAAAGATGCAAATTGGAAATTCGATCTGGCATATACTTCCTTGCAATCTCGGGGACAACAGACTTTGGCTATTATCCTCAAGGAATTAGAGCAAGAAAATATACCAATTGAAAAAACATGGCGCTTAAACGAGCGTCACTACGGTAATATAACGGGTATGAATAAGAAGGAAGTTTCAGATAAATATAGCAACGACATAATTGAAACCTGGAGAGGTTACGACGTCATACCGCCACCTATCGAGCCCGATAATCCTCATTACAATTCCATCATGGAAGATCCCAAATATGTTGGATTGTTAAAAAAGGAACAGATTCCAAAATCCGAGTCTTTGAAGCTCACGATAGAACGAACACTTCCTCTCTGGAATGAGACGATAGTTCCTAAAATTAAAGCCGGCAAGAAAATTCTAATTGTTGGCCATGGGAATAGCCTTCGCGCCTTTGTCAAGCACTTGGAACAAATTAGCGATGAAGACATTACGACCTTGGAAATTCCGAGCGGAATACCTTTCGTTTATGACCTGGATGAGAAACTTAAACCAGTTAAACCCAGAGAGTTTTTGGGGGAAAGCTTTATGGTGAATTACTCTATGCATGCTCTTAAGGACAAGGATGGGAAGGTTCAGGGATATGTAACTCTTACCCAAATACGTGTGAACGCACCAAAATAGGTCCAAAAATACTAATGTGAATTTTTCTAATCACAAGAGCTTTTCTTACCATATTCATAGTGCTCATTGCTATATAATTATATGCTTCATTGCTTTTAATAGGAAATGCTTCGTAAAACTGCGTTTAGTACATTTCATTCATGCATATTCATTTGTTTGATTGACTTGACCATGAAATGATAAATGTAGATTCCGATAATAAAACAAACTCTTTTAATTGGCAATAAAACGTCTCTCATATTTTGAAATGCTTTCTTTGCATTTTCTCGTCTTTTCCCACATGTTACTTACTATTCTACAGGACACCAGATTAGTTTCAATTCATCTTCCCTAAATTGGATTAGCATCTGTGAGATCATCTGTCAAGTAGGCCCGGCTAGCTCAGTCGGTAGAGCACGAGACTCTTAATCTCGGGGTCGTGGGTTCGAGCCCCACGTTGGGCGTTCTATTTTGCGAAAAGAAAATTCCATCTATTTATTTAATGGGAAATACCAAACTAATTTCCCGTTTCCACGGGAGAAGTCTCATGTTTTCAATTAATTTTGGTGCGTTGATGCTACGCGGGCAACGTCCAAATGGCATCTCGATTTTTTAAAGGATCTTCTCTCCTCATGACTCGATTTTTGAGGGAGCCGGACTAATCATCCAAAAACAATTTCAGCCAACAGCTTCATCCAACGAAATTTCAGCCAAAATAAATTTCAGTCAAAAAATTTTCAGCCACGAATTTTTCCAGCCAAAGACAATTCAGCAAAAACATTTTTCAGCCCAAACATTTTTGGGCCAAAGCAAAGTCAGCCAAAAAGGAATCAGCCAAAATTATTTTCAGGCAAAGCAAATTCAGCTAAAATATTTTCAGTAATACCTTTTTTTTCGTAACAACATTATTGCAGTTTTGCAGAGTATTATCATACGCTAAAATGTTGTGCATGTCATGGGGTTGGCTTAAATGCAACTAGACTTTATGCAGTGACCGCTTTGTGTTGGGAGGCCAAGTCTTTGCATGCACTTTTAATAAACACGGTCACGTTAGCAGTGGGAAAATACTGTTGGTACTATCTCTCTTATTTACGATCAACAAACCCTCAAAGGATGTTAATTTGCTTGTGACACTCAATCCTTGGTTACTTTCAAATGCCTATTTATGCACCGGGAAATAACTCAATCACAAAGATTGCACTTTAAAGTTTACTTTCCTGACTTCAAAATAGAGTATAAGTTGTTTAACTTATAGGATGAAATGATACTAAAGTAGTAGTTAAATATCTTAGTTCGTATTATTATCTGCAGATAACTCGTGTTCGTATTTTTAATTATTTATTCCAAGATGTTGCGTAAAATATTTTTCGTTCAGTTAATAGTGTAATGACTGTTTAGTGGTGTGTTAATGTATTACTGTTTAAATGTTCTTTTGCTGAAAGTATGTAATATATAACCTGATTGATAATACAACATTTCTGACTTTTCAAAAAGCATCAAAAGTAATGACTCAGCTAGCAGTATCCTTGTCTAAAGCTTTTTCATTGAAAAACATAATGGTTTTAAATGCTGTGGTCTAAAAAAACTTTTGGCAGAAAAAAATTCTTTGGCTCAAAAATTTCTTGGCTGATAAGAATTTGGCTTGAAATAATTTGGCTCAAAAAATTCTTGGCTGACAAGATTTTAGCTGAAAAATTTCTTGCCTGAAAATTGTAGTGGTGGAATTATTTTTAGCTGAAAAATATTTGGCTGAATTTGTTTTTGGATGAAATTTCATTGGATGAATCTGTTGGCTGAAATTGTTTTTGGATGAATAGTCCTAGAGCCGTCAATGTAGTCTTAAACACCATTTTTTAACTTTGGTTGTCAAATTAGTAATTTGGATTGATACTCTCCCTTCGTGTTGTCAAGGAGGCCCGGCTAGCTCAGTCGGTAGAGCACGAGACTCTTAATCTCGGGGTCGTGGGTTCGAGCCCCACGTTGGGCGTTCTATTTTGCAGAAAGTAAACCCCTTTTATTCTAAATTCTAACGGCAACATCCGCCAATGTCCCACCACTATACTACCATGTCGGTTTAAAAAGCCATCACAATTGAAAGAGTTTAAACAATCGTAACTCTGTCTATGAATTGTACGCAATTTTCTGTAGTTCTTTCTTGTTTTACTATTATTTGAACCGAGTTGAAATGCGCGACTCCGTAAAACATGGACAGGGTAAAGGTAATTGGAATATGGATCCATTAGTTAGTATAATTACACACAACGTGACAGTTAGGATTGGTTGGTAGCATTGTGAGACACGCATAGGAAGAAATAGAAAGGGTTGGAAAGACAGTAAAGACACAGCAAACAAATTATACAGGTAAGTGAACTGAACGGGTTCCCCATGGTGAGTCTGTATAATTGATTTGTACAATAAAACCGCTATGAATAATGGCTCACACTAACGGTGTTAAATGATGCCTTTCCTGCGAAGTAATTGATGTCTATAATAATTTTTCATCACAAAACATGGAGATAAATTCAAGAAAAATTGTCCAGTTTCACTTTCTTTCACGGTCAGGAAGGTTGAAAAATTGACATTGAAATTCTTTCAACCCAAGTCTCTGCCTTTAATAGTAAAGTGAAAAATTGTGCTTCTTGAATATCAAAACTTCTGAATTTTCTCCAATTCTTTTGAGTTTAATTCTACAAAGAATATGGATAGGTTTGACGCAGCTGATACCCATCTAATTTTTGAGGGAATCAGGTAAAAATCACAACTTCAATGTTTTATCGTTCCTCATTCCTTTAACATTGTATACAGTGTACATTTTACATGCTGACATATTCTGTCTTGTTTTACTCACAAACTTCTTTAACTTTTTACAGCGATGGAATCGACAACAAATTCGGGTTGGAAGCAGTTTTCTATGGGATGGGATTCCTGGCTTACCTCATTTGTCTCTCATTATTCATCGATCTTTTCTTCACCTCAATCACATCCCCAATCCTGTACAGCACCTTTGCTCCAATCAGAAGGAGACGTAGTTTACAGATACCAAGTAGTAGCAACAACAGTACCAACATCAACTCCAGCTACGACTTCTTCCCTGATCAGTTCTTCCCTCGAATTGAAGTTATCGTTGATGAAGTGACGGACATTTTGGAACGGTATGAAGAGCTGAGATCCTTTCAAGAATCCTATTCCAGATAAAAATATCTTAATATACTGTGTGTGTAAAGCTGCCAGATTTTGTTTTTCAAAAATAAGTATATTTTGCGCGAAATGTAAATACACTAAAAAACACTGTCAAAAACACTGAGATACTTAAATTACATACTTATGTACATGAAAACATGTATTGTATTTTCATACACATTTTTATTAATTTTTTAACACATTTGTTAAGCTACTACACTCAAAATGTCCCATTAATTAGGAATACTTTCCTGATGAACGAATTTTTTCCAAAAGATATGTGTTTTGCAAAATCATAAAACTCCACACATGTAGCTTCTAGGTTGAATTAATATTGAATGAAATAAGAAAATCGTCGCTTCGCATTGATTCATGGCATGGCACCCCATAAAGGGGTGCTTCTGCAGGTGTATAATTGATACAGAAATAATTTCATTAAAATCAAAAATTTTAAAAAAATATCAGAATGCCCAATTAAAGTTATGGGATAGTCAAACTGTATTTAGTCACACATATCTGTAGGGAAATAAATAGGGAACATAAATTTTCAAAATTTTCAGAGCTTTTTAAAAAATATCAAAGCTCCCAATCAAAATTTGAGGGTAGCCAAAATGTAGCTAATGTAAGGAAATATAGATATAGATAGATATTTATTTAATGACCGATACGACCTTAGTCCTTACAGTCATGTAAGGAAATATGAGGGTGTCTAATTGTGACTGTGGAGCGACTCAATGCTGGAGATGTATGGAGCGTGTGGGAATGATGATGGAATGAGTGAGAGAGAGTTCCAGCAGAGTAACAGTCTGTAGGTAGGAAGGTAGTGCTCCCAGATTTATTATAACAAGCCGGTATTTATAGGCAGCGGTATCAGCAGTTAACATGACATTCAAAGTAAGGTAAAGGTATTTATATGAACGGGGACTCGACTGACTTGATAACATTCAAGAATCTTATTTGACTATTCGTTGAGAGAGGAGCCTCATAAATACACTTACACTAATGACAAGCAGTGTTTTTTAAAGAAAACCTCATTAAAATTGAACAACGGATTTAGGAGTTATCGCATGAAAGCGAAAAACACTAAATAATTTTTTCCCCGAAACTACACGACTGATTTCAACCAAATACGAACTTATCCGTAAAGGTCACCTAAGGAACGTTCACAAAAATTTTTATTGAGATCGGTCGAGTAGTTTTGGAGAAATCTGAAGTACGCAAATGACAATCGCATAAGGGCCTCTGCGGTGCCCGATAATAAGTAACCTCTGTAAAGCTGGTTTCGCATAGGTTGTTTCTCCGCGACTCGCTTAGCGACGGCACTTTTAAAAACAAGTGCAGGCGCGTCCATGACAGGTCGGAATGAAAATTTTTGAAGAAAATTACTTTAAATTCGCATTAGCTCTCCTTTTTTAGCCAGTTTCGAAAGGGAATGATAAATGCGACAGGAATTTCGAGATGAAGTCGCTTAGGGACTGCGCTATAACTTCTCACGCTCAATAGTTCTTGCTTAGTGTGTTTCTTTTGGGCACATGTAAATACATACGATTTCCATGAGTTTACCATCCCTACCTTGTCATAAGAAAACATTTGAGAAAATTTGAAAATTTTACGATTTTTCCGGGTGAAAACTAAAAATCTCCAGCTTAAATCCCATTTAAAAATCGCAATTTTCAATTTCGGGCTAAAAATCCAAAAAACGCCAATTTTGAAAAAATTCAAATATGAGTTAGCAGGTGGGTGACATGTCAAAAGGGCGTTTATACGAAGGGGTGCATCCATTAAAAATGTTAAACCCATGGGTGGGGGTGACACTTGGATAGGACTGCTTGTAAGAGTATCCTAAAATTTAATAAGTATCCAGTAGCCTTATTCTCGAAACAAAAATTATCGTAAGTTCGATCGCAAGTCCAAAGTTACGATTTTTGCAATGTTTAGTCTCATTTAGTTACGAAATCGCAAGTTTCGATTTCGTAAATATTTTTTGAGAATAACCTCCCAGGTCTGTAAATAAGTAGATATGACACTCCAAAAAAGAGCATGTCAGGCAGCTTTATGTGTGTGAGGATCAACTTATGTGCTCTCTCCTCTTGAGCATGCAAAGCATGACAACATGTGTAAATATATAAAGGAAAAAAACAGTAACAAATTATTATTGTTTCTTCTGTACGACTGTAATCATACGGTAAATTATACGAGATAAGATACATATAGGGGCACTCTGCATGAAAAAATGTTACTTCAGTACACTTTTGTGATCATGTTTGATAAACTTAAGGATTAACTTTTATTTTCATTTTATCCTTTACTTAAATAATATAAACGTGGTTAGCTTTGGCTCACATTTACAAAAATGTACACATACGTCCTACAAAGATAAATAATTTGTGACAGCATAAATAAATAAATAAATAATGATACACCAAAACTTTATCTACAGTTTTTTCAGAGGTACAGAACTAACAAAAAGAACTTGCATTGGTAACTACAAATATAAAATAATTATTGTTAAACACAATAATTCCTATTCAAGAGTATCTATAGTGTTACTTCTTTAACTGGAAAAACCTTCTCCCAGGTCTCCTTGACCCCACACAATAGGAGCCAACAGGGCATACACAAATGGATCGTTTACAAAAGGCATTAGCCACACAGTCATTTGTATTGTAGCAGGCACTTCCCACAATATTTTTGCATTTCCCAAACTGCTCCGTGTATTTATAAGGCCCAAGATCCTCACAGTCACAGAGTCTTGTCTCCTCATTGCAGAAAAGTGTGGCCCGGCAAATACCCTTTTTCCTATTTATGTCTTTCTGTACGGCAGGATCACAGGGTTGACCGAGTTGGCTGTAGGTAATAATGTCATCTATATTCACCTCGTAGTTTGTCCCGGGATTTAATATATTGGTACGGTTGGTCCCCGCTCCAGCTACAAAGGTAATTGTAACTGACATAATAATAATTATTGTAATGATCTTCATGTTGCTTGAATCTGTAAGAAAGAATATTTTTTAATTAAATTTTCTATGCTTTTTCAATCCATCTGTATAATCCGTCTAGTTTTTAAGAAAATAAAAATGGGCTGGCTGAAGGTATGTATGTATAACGGAGCTCTATACCTGTTGTATCAATAACACTACGCTGCTAGTAGTAAATCCTCTTGTTGCTGGATTAACTATGAAAATTGAGCTCCAGCAGATATGTCAATATATATGGATAAAATGTCACTGATGTCAGAGAATTTTGGAGGAAAGTTGTCTGCTTGTAGTCACAGCTGAAGTCATTATGTGTTTGAGTCAGAGTATTTAACAACGTGGGGTTGTTGTTTTTCTGACTCAGATGAACCTATACGTAATAAGTTCCTGTATGTATATAAAAGAATTATATTATATGTGTAACCTGAACCAAGCCAAGGTTGGTTCATGGCTTGTTTATTTATACAGTAAAGGCAAAGGCTTACAGGGAAAAAGGTGATGGAAGCATTATTATTACGAAAGTAAATTCTAGGATGCAAGCTGTATAGGGGCGTGAAGTCAGAGAAATAATTCTTGGGAAAATTTCTTGGTATCCCAATGGTACAGTGAGTTTTACTATTGATTCCAAAAACAATTATTTTACAATATTTTTACACAAACGCACTTACAGGTTAGAAACCATAGAGGAAGTGTGAATATACATAACCTTATTACTGATTCAGCTTTAACTGATAAAACTCGTTTTGCATAACTTTTTTTTATTCTGCTCCAGTGCTTACATGCCTAGATACAGCTGAATATATGACGACCATTCTATATATGTCTTTACCTGTTTCTGTATGTATAGGAAGTCGTGTCAAGGGAAGGAATGATGCATCCAATTTTATGATTACTGTGCTATGGAAATGTGGAAGTGCTGTTGGCAGATTAATAGTATACTTTAGAATATTAAATATATGTATAAATTAGACATTAAATTGTAATAGCCCAGTATAAGAGCAGAATCATTTAGCAAGTAATAGAAAGGAGTAGTAATTTTTCCTATGCATTTGTATTTTTTCCCTTTCATTTGAATTCTATCTGATTATGAGATAAGGTTTTACCCATTAGTAAAAATATGAATCATTCAGTGTATATGATGCGCCTCGTGGCTCATTCAATTTTCTAACAATGACAAGGATGCCATTAGCTTCAACCTTTTGTTGCCTTTTCATGACTTGGGTTGGGAAATAAGCAGGCAGTTAATTGCTTCAAAGGTTGACGTATACGAAGATGTGCATTCAGCATGGGTGAGTGTGTAAAAGCTCTACTCTATACGGTACTTGGCACTGTTTTCATAAACTGTTTAGATTTTACACGTAAATGCGTGCTGGTTGAAGCATAAATAGAGATTTTGTATAGAAAATGCAGTTTTGGAATAATTTTTTGGGTCCTTACTATACCGAAAAGAATTATTGTAGGAAATTAATTAACATCTAAAGATAGCGAACTGAAGAGTGAGAAGTTTAATGATATGTAGCGAGCATGAGTAGTAGTATGGTTGCAATTAGTAATAGTTCCTTCTACAAAAAGACAAGAAAAGAAACGAACCATCGAATCGCCTGCTTTAATTATATTTTACTCGTTTTAGTCCCAACTTGGCATGCATATTGAAAGTTACAGTAACTGTTTTTTGTGTTTGTGCTTTTACAGGTTATAAAAGATTTTGCCTGGAGATATTTTCATTGATAATGATTATGAAATAAAGGTGTAAGTGTAAACAATTTCTAACAAAATATTATGCTCTTATTCGGCGGATGGAAATCTACGTGGAGTCGAGTTGTAAACGAAAAGAAACAAAACTGCAAAGAAATAGTAAATACGGGAAAAACTCGATTTCTAATGCTCATTATACATAATATACAATGCGTATGCATCAATTGCTACATAATTTGTCATTTATTTTTCACCAAATTTTCTCACAGAGAAGAAACAAGTTTACAGCAATAGGGCTTATTTTGCAACAGATGGGAACCAATTCCGAAATTGTTGTTGTTATCTACCTCATTTATATTTGCCGACTCTTCTGATAAGGTGAGAATGAGTATTATGCACTGCCCGTCACTTAGGTGATTATGAGAAGAATACATCCCCGAAAGATTCCACCATTCCACGTGTTAATTATATTGAGTATGATCAGAGATTAAAAAAGCATCGGCGAACAGCAGTAGGTGTCATCTGGTGTGAAAGCGCCACAGTTTTGGTGCCCACAATAAGAGTCCCCGTATAAGAGTTGTCGGTTTTAACTGCAGAAATCTATTAGCGAATAGTACCATGTTTTTAAACTTTTCAAATGCGACTCAGCGGAATTTTTGGATGCTTCATTCCATAGCTCAAACTACAACTTTGTATTTCAAAATATTTCTGTGGTAGGCTATTACCTAATTAATTCAACTCCTAATTTTCATCCTGTTGATAAGCATGAGGACACGAGACATCCCAATCATTCCAATAGTTTGCTTCGCTAAAGTTCAGCCCCAAAAAGGTGAAAAAATTACTTCATCAGCCTAAACCGTACACATCAAGTTGAAATAACAGTATTTATTCTATTCTTGCAATCATTGTTTGAACATTAGAGTATTTATTTCTATCTAGTGTCTGCGTCCTGGCTCAAATAATATAAGCTTATAATATAACTAGAAATAATGTAAGTCATCTAATTGTAAGTTGTAAGAATCTGAGGACATCACAGGTGCTTGGTATATATATGCATGTTGTATATATATGCTACATCATGTGTGAAATGACTGATATCGCACGTTTTCCTACGATACCCATCAGTTCTTTCCGTCGGAAATCCCTCGTTCCTAGATTTTTTTCAATATTTTTTACCTTGCCAAGCATTATATTATAGCAAGTAAATTACTGTGGCTGTGAAACTAATAAAAACCAAAAACAAAAACAAGGATTCACAAAAAACTACCTTGTAAATACAAGGGAAATCCTATACGCATTTCTCAATAGGAATTTTATGTGGCTCAATCCACTAATATGAGTTTTGTTCCTACTATATAATAACCTTGACAGTTCGTAAATTGTAAACAAAGTTTGCAGTATCTATAGAAAAAAAGGAGTAAACTCTAAGGTTTCGAAAGTGGAGCAAATATATACTTGTACAGATGTAAATATATATTCTCTATAAATAATTGATTAGTGGAGATTCGTTTAGTAATTAGTTATTATTTACCACGGCGTATTTATCAGCATTTGCCCTTCCAAACATGTGTAAGAAAATGACAAAGTCAAATGGCATACGAGGGCTTTACGTCTTTTGACAAAAAAGGCGAAATTTTTCTTCTGATCCCACGATCCAAAAGAAATTTTAATTAATAGTTTGTAGCATTTCAATGTCACACTTCACATTTCATCATTACATATATGTACTTCCAAACTGAAATTGCTGATGAGAAATTAACTATGTTTCAATGTTTATAATAA
Source organism: Spatulosminthurus flaviceps (assembly GCA_034693705.1). NCBI lineage: Eukaryota > Metazoa > Arthropoda > Collembola > Symphypleona > Sminthuridae > Spatulosminthurus > Spatulosminthurus flaviceps. The sequence continues at coordinate 17,751 of JAQFXU010000683.1, read as the reverse complement.
GTTTCTTCATTGACATTACGCCGACTCGCGATTTCAGTTTACATAAAAAACCTGATAAGAAGATCGCATGACTTTTAAAGGGTTAGGATGACAGTGGAAAATTACGTCCATTGAAGAAATTACACATCTACATTGGGAGAATTTTACACACTTTGAAATCTAGTTCACTGTTGAAATGCTTGTCTCTCTCAGTAATAACCCTGTGATTTGGAAATCTGCCTTAATATAAATTGTAGAGAGATTCATACAGTCACACATATTCCAATACATAATAACTTGTTGGCACATTTTTGGCGAATTTCCCTCCCGTAATCTCATCAATAATTCAATAACTATAGTGGAATAATAAAAGAAAAATATTGTTCTTTCAAGGCGGTCAAAGAATGCGGTGGATGACGGATTAGTAAAATAGTAATTCCGTATGACACAAGGGCTTTTGAGAGCCTATATTCGGGCAACCTACAAGAAGTTTATGTATAGACAAGCAGTTCACTAGTAAATGTATATTTGTATACTTATATGTAGCCAATGTAGAATATATGGAGCGTAAACGATTTTATAAATGTCTAAATATAACCTTTATGCATATATTTTGTTGTGCAGAAGAAATACTTATTTTGAAGACTTTTTACGTAAGTTAAATATTGAAGCAAGCCTGGAAGATAATTTCCTTTCATAATCAAAAAGCAAGAAATCTTAACTGTTTGAATAACTTGTAATTTACAAGTCTTGAAACGAGTTCTTGTAAATAGTAGATATTTGTGAAGGACCTAGATGGATCTTATCAGTTTGCAGGGGATAGGTTATCAATTACCGTCTTCTCTTAAAACATCCTCAGCTTCTACATGGAAAAATTATTGTATATATTCTTAAAATCTCTATTACCACTGGTCATTATGCAATACGGACCGTGATAACTTTTTAAACCCATTCCATTGACAAGTACTTAGCAAAGTAAGTAGAAGTGCCTACTTTATTCAATGTCATTCACATTTCCACGCCTCATAACTATTAAGCTTCGGATAGTGAAAGTAATGTAGCTCCATTTATTATTCGCTAACCTCCACCTCATTTTCACTCCAATGAATTTCCAGGCTTCAAAATCCTACTTAACGGTTCTTCGCAGAGCTTATTCAACTCCCAGTAAGGGACAAGTAAGTGACGTATTCATCTTTAAGACAACGGGGTCAACGTGTTAATTCTTAATTATCTCCAGGTCATACGAGAATTAAAAATTATTAACGATCTAAATAATTGTTATACAGACTTTAAAATTTAATTGCAGCTCCCCCGCTATTATGATCTCCGAGGACGGGTCCTTGCAATTCGGAGGGAAGAGCAGTCAGTATGGGAAAGAAGAGCCCCATTATCTCCAACTAATGTCAGAAAGTTAGTTCGAAGGGGGGTGAAGGTGTTGGTTCAGCCTAGTAATAGAAGAGCTTATCCAATGCAGGTCTGTCAAAAAATAAGTTTGTCATAAAAATTTAAGTCAGGCATTCTGGCAAAGAGCCGAGATAGTAATTAATTTTAAATGCAAATTTAAAAAACGAAATTATGATTAGGCTTACTCTCAACAAGGTGCAACCATCCAAGAAGATCTTTCCGAGGCAGACGTGATCCTTGGAGTGAAACAAGTTCCCATAGACAGTCTCGTGGATAACAAGATGTTTTGCTTCTTTAGCCATACAATAAAAGCGCAAGAAGCGAACATGCCTTTACTCGATGCTATCTTAGAGAAAAATATCCGTCTCCTTGACTACGAGCGAATGGTGAGCAGTGATGATAATCAGAGATTGGTGGCGTTTGGGAAATACGCAGGCGTGGCTGGAATGATCAACGTACTCCATGGCTTAGGCCTGCGTCTCCTTGCCCTAGGGCATCACACCCCTTTCATGCACATTGGACCCGCACATAATTATCGAAATACAGGAATGGCTCGTCAAGCCATTCGGGATGCGGGGTATGAAATAGCGATGGGAATGATGCCAAAATCCATTGGACCTCTTACATTTGTCTTTACTGGGACTGGGAACGTGAGTCAAGGAGCGCAAGAAGTATTTCAGGAACTCCCGTACGAGTACGTTCCCCCAGAAATGCTTCACCGAGTTGGGACTCACGGGGCTACGAACAAAATCTACGCATGCGAAGTCTCAAGAAAGGATCATATCATTCATAAAGATACGAACAAATACTCTCCAGCGGATTATCATCAAAATCCTCACAATTACATTTCTACATTTTCCAAGAAGATTGCTCCACACGCTAGCGTGATCATTAATGGAATTTATTGGGCTGTAAATTCACCAAAATTACTAACGATTCCTGATGCAAAGTACCTTCTTCAAGCAACGGCTCAACCTTGGATGCAAACCTCACCTGGTGCACCGATACTGCCACATCGGATGCTAGCCATTTGTGATATCAGTGCAGATCCTGGAGGCTCCATTGAATTTATGAATGAATGTACAACGATAGATAACCCATTTTGCTTGTATGATGCAGATAGGAATAAGGACACCATTAGTTTCAAAGGACCTGGAGTTTTAGTCTGCTCCATCGATAATATGCCCACCCAATTACCTAGGGAGTCCACAGATTTTTTCGGTGACCTCCTTATGCCTTACATCCCTGAAATGTTGGAATTAAGTAAAGCTACTACATTTGATCGGGATAATTGGTCAGATGCTGTCGGCGGTGCTGTTGTAGCTACAAATGGAGCCCTCACCGCGGATTACGAATATATCACGGACTTACGAAATGCCAACCGTGTTCGAACTAAAGGTTCCGTCAGCGATGACCCTCAAATGAAGAAAGCTCTTGTACTTGGAGCTGGTTACGTGAGCAAGCCGTTGGTCGAGTACTTAACACGTGAATCTTCAAATATCTCTGTCATTCTTGCATCTGCATTAAAGGATCAAGCCGATGCTTTAGCTTCGAATCATCCTGGAGTTGAATCAGTTCTGCTAGATGTGATTGGTCGGCCAGATTTGCTATCGGATTTGATTAAAGATGTCGATATTGTTGTCTCACTTCTACCCTACAGCCTTCATTCTAATATTGCTTCTGCTTGTATTAAACACAAAGTTAACATGGTGACTGCCTCGTACTGCTCACCCGCTCTAGCGGCTTTGACGGCAGATGCTAAGAATGCGGGAATCGTCATTCTAAATGAAGTTGGGCTTGACCCTGGTATTGACCATTTACTCGCAATGGAATGTTTTGATGAGATCCATTCACATGGTGGAAAGGTGGAAAGCTTTGTTTCTTATTGTGGTGGGCTACCCGCCCCTGAGGCAAGTGACAATGCTTTGAGATACAAATTCAGCTGGAGTCCACGCGGAGTTTTGTTGAATACTTTGAGCCCCGCCAAATACTTGAGGAATGGAGAAATTATAGAAATTCCAGCCGGGGGAGCTTTATTGAATGCAATAGAGACTAAGAATTTCCTACCCGGTTTTAATTTGGAGGGCTACCCGAACAGAGATTCCTTGATGTATAAAGAACTTTATGGGATTCCCGAAGCGAAGACCATTCTTCGAGGAACTTTGAGATTCCAAGGATTCTCTAATGCTATTAAAGGACTACAGAAATTGGGATTGATTGATCCGAACCCACACCCCGTACTGCATCCAAACGGTCCAGATATAAGTTGGGTTAGTTTATTTTGTTATCAAATTCCTTGTGTTTAACCTTCTGAAAAATTTGGAGGATTTTTTTAAAGTTTTCTTTAGGCCTCCATGATTTTTCTTGTCTAATTTCAGCGCCAACTTATCTGCCACATGCTTCACCATCACGGGGATATTTTTTACGACAATCTCAAGAACCTGTTGTTGAAAGAATTTGAAGGAGATGAGCAACAGTTGGATACAGTCGAATCGCTGGGTTTACTTGATGACGTTGAGGTTCACAAGATGGATACTCCTTTGGACACTTTGAGCAATTTTCTCTCCAAGAAACTGGCTTTTGGTAATAATCCTGTGATAATTTTATAATTACTAACCTGTGGGGAATGGTTGAGAGGGAATTACGAAAAATGACTTCTTTCGTTCTGTTGAATCTTCATGTACCCAGAACTTGATAGATGTTGTCTCTAATTGTTTGAAAAATCTAGAAAAAACTGAAAGGGACTTGATCGTTCTCCGTCATGAAGTTCAAGTACTTTGGCCAGATGGCAAGAGAGAACTTCGTGGAATTAATTTAGTATCTTATGGAGACCCTGATGGCGATGCAAAAGGTTACTCTGCCATGGCCAAATGTGTGGGCTACCCTGCAGCCATTGCAACCAAAATGATTTTGGATGGTGAGGGGCCCAAAGCTTTTTCGTATTTATAATAGTGCAATAATTTCACTCTAATATTGTTAAACATGTAAACTAAAAAGACGGATTTACTTTATACGTAGGTGAAATCCAACAAACGGGAAATGTGTACCCTTTCACACCTGAAATCTATAGACCTATGCTCAGCCGATTGAGATGTGAAGGAATCATCGCAGTGGAAAAATCAAAGTTTTTCTAGTTTGCTTAATATTTATTAAACTAATTAATTAATAAATTTCAAGATAACTTGTCAACCTCAGTTTCAATTAATCAATCACATTATCATCGGGAAGTCAGTGTGAGGATGAAATGAATACAGAGGTTATACTATCATTCAAAAAGGTATAAAAACATAATATTTATTTATCATACATAACTCTGGCCCTTAAGCTTTGACGAGCCTGGAAATATATCTTCCATTTAAGTAATATTTTGAAATAACTGAATACGTTCATCCACTGGCTCTGTATAGTATAATTTGTTTTAAATGACTTAATCATTACACATGTATACAGTATATGTATATTATATTATTTTTGGTGTACACTATGGCATATCACAGGTCACGTAGAGTATATCTGCATGGATCATATATGCAGTTCAAAGGCCTTCCTCAGTTAAATTTGAAGACCGTGAGGAAAAAGTCACTCCACTTCTTGCTCATCCAATTAAGCAATGCCAGATATCATAGTTGAGCAAGTTAAGAGACACTACTCAAATTAGCTATCCACTATTTGAGTACATAGCTCTACTTAAACTTCGATACAAAAGGTAAAAATGGAGGCGGCTCAAATGAAAAAAGCTTTGGTACTTGGCTCTGGTTTCGTGAGCGAGCCTTTAGTGGAGTACCTAACACGTGAATCTTCAAATATCTCTGTGACCCTCGCATCTGCCCTGAAGGAGCAGGCCGACACTTTGGCGTCAAAGTATCCCAACGTGAAATCTGTTTTATTGGAAGTAACAACCCAACTGGATACTCTTTCTGAATTAATTCAAGAAACGGATATAGTGGTCTCACTCTTACCCCCTGGTCTACATCCCAGCATTGCCAAAAAATGTATCGAAAAAAAAGTAAATATGGTTACCGCTTCCTACTGCCTACCCCCTCTGGCGGAGTTGGAGGAAGAGGCTAAAACCGCGGGTGTAGCTCTCGTCAATGAAGTTGGTCTAGACCCTGGTATCGATCATTTACTGGCAATGGAGTGTTTCGATGAGATTCATTCGCTTGGAGGGGAAGTAGAGAGCTTCGTGTCTTACTGTGGAGGCTTGCCAGCCCCGGAAGCGGCCACCAATGCCTTGGGGTATAAATTCAGCTGGAGTCCGAGATGTGCGCTAATAAATACCTTGAATCCAGCCAAGTACTTAAAGGATGGAGAAATTGTGGAAATTCCACCAGGGGGTGCTTTAATGGATGCAATTGAAATTAAAAAATTTCTGCCGGGGCTGGTCTTTGAAGGCCATCCTAACCGGAATTCTTTGATATATAAAGAATTATATGGAATTCCGGAAGCAAAAACCATTTTGAGAGGAACCTTACGATATGAAGGGAATGCTAATGCCACCAAAGCGCTTCAACTGTTAGGCTTAATCGACCCGAATCCAAGTCCGTTCTTAGAGAGCATTGATGGAAACGACATAACATGGGTATAATTACTTGATTGCTTCGGCAGATTAAAATTGAAATAATGGGTCGCGGCATATTGAACCAAATTCAGTTACAACAAAATTTACCCAAACAATTTTAACAAAATATTACAGCTCAAAAAAATTTAATCCAAACTTTGTTCCAGGCAAATAACTTTATTTGATTTCAGGTAATATTACTTATTGCTAGTCTACATTTTTTTTCAGTCGAAACAATATTTGAACAAAATTCTATTACCCCCAACAAAAATTAGCCCAAATTTTCAGTTAACAATTAACTTCTTTATCCGGTTGACATTTTTGTTGGCCCGATTTTTTCTACAAAATACATTTGGTTTTGTTATTTGTGGGCTCAATTTGTTTTGGTTCAAAAAATGCTTGGTTCTAATGTTTTTTGGTTAAAAAAATTGAGTGAAATTCATTTGGGTGAAATCATTGGGTGAAAAATGTTTTTGGTTCAATCATTAATCTAATCCAGTCTTAAAATGTTTATATTAATAAAAATTACGTCCCCTAACAGCGTGAGTTGGTTCTTCGATTACTCTGCCTTCGTTCAGAAACTTCCTCCAACTGCCTTAAACAAGCCTTAATTCAATTTTTCGAAGGAGATGTTCAAAAGTTTACAACCCTTGAATCACTAGGTCTTCTAGAGGAAGTTACTTGTCAGCAGATGGAAACTCCTTTGGACACGCTGGGAAATCTCCTATCCAAGAAACTTGCTTTTGGTCAGTAGGCCAAAATTAGACCGTACAAAAATGAAATATCAATTCATTGCTTTTAAATTAATTCAACGGATTTACCATTAATTATTATTATTGATGATTGCAGAAAAGGGAGAACGGGATTTCGTCGTCCTACGTCATGAAATTCAAGCTCTTTGGCCAAATGGCAAACGTGAGCTGAAGGAAATTAATTTACTAGCTTATGGCGATCCAAAAGGTTACTCTGCCATGGCAAAGACAGTTGGCTATACAGCAGCCATCGCCACCAAAATGGTTTTAGACGGTATGTTTGAGGGACATGCAAAAGGGTCTAGGATAAATCGACCAGCAACGTTTTTGTCCAGTATATTTTTGAAAAATTACATACTTCGCTCAAAGCTGAACCGGAAATATTTTGTCCAAAAATATGTTACCCACAAAATGTTTTGAACAAAATCATTTTAATGAACATAAAAATTTTTTATACAAAAACATTGGACAAAAAATCCCGCCAAAAAATATTTGAACAAGACATTTTAACAGAGATGAAAGTTTTTTGGACAACAAAATATTTGGATGAAAAGATTTTTGAACGTATGTGTTCGTCCCAAAAATACTAGACGAAAATGTTGCTGGACGAATTTTCCGGTTAATCTACGAGGAGCAAGATTTAAAAAAACCCGAAAATTTAAAAATATTTAATTGATTATGTCCAGGTGAAATTCAACAGACTGGAACGGTGTTTCCTTTTGCATCGGAAATCTACCGACCAATGCTAAATCTATTGGCGGCAGAAGGTATCGTAGCTGAAAAGAAATCAACGATGCTGTAGATGAACACATTACATCGATGTAAAACAAATTAATGAAATCTTCAACCTTTGAAGTTGTACTAAATGTCCACAATGGACTAAATTAAAGGAGCGGGGCTCAAAATCCGAGATTAATGCTCAAGCAGATAACTTTGCTAGTAGAATTTTATTCAGATCCGCACAATATTTTATGAATTTATTGAGAAACAGTAACAATATAACAAACTATATCAGCTGCAAGACAAATGTATATGTTTCTGCCTCTTTAAAAATACATACATACATATATATGTAATTAAAATAATACTATGGGTAATCAATTAATTATTTCTCTTCCAACTGGAGAGTAGGAGAAGGCAGAAAGTTTTTAGCAGTTGATCAAAGCTTCTCCCTCTTGAAACAACAAAATCGTTCTAGACAATTTAGTATCGCTGTATTCTTGACATTTTTCAGGACTAATAATCTCCAAATTTTGCAAATTATTCAGAAAAAAAGTGTTATCAAGAAAATTATACCTTTGATTTGACGTGCCAATAAATATATTTGAAATACTCATCCTTCGGATTAATAGTCCACAAATTGACTTCAAAAATTTCCCCATTCCTCAGCCGTTGTTTTTGAACATACAAACGATAGAAGATCTTCTTCCCACCCCGATTATCGTCCAACTCCAACCCAATATTGATCTCAAATTGACGATTCATTTCCAGCAGGAACTTACTATGAGTTTCATGACTGAAATAAAATCTTCGACTCGTACTTGCCACCAAGAGGTCATTCCCATTTTGAATGTTGAAAGACTCTGCGAATTCTCCATCAGGAAGGAATTTCCAGGTGTCAGGATCCGTCCCATTTTTCTTAATCGTAGCAATATGATTCTCCATCACATTGTCCTGTAGATTTGTCTTACGGAAGAGGAAACCATTATTGAAGGTATTTTGGAGAGTTACAGATGTAGAGAAGATCAGTTGAACCGGTTCGGGCATTCGGTAGAACAGTGTTTTATTTTCAGCACAATTCTTCAAGAACGAACTTGCCAAACTAAAGATTTCTGGTCCATCATAGAAATGACTATAGTCATCCATTTCGTCGTACAGAGTTTCATAGCCAGGGCATTGCTTCGTCTGGGAAATGAATCGGATGAGTGGGAGGATATTCCCTCGGTTCCCACTGTACGAACTAATAATGATATTGTTGAGGATTTTATCCTTGAGATGTGCATTATCATGATTTGATATGATCTTTGCCCAGATTTTATTCGCCCCAATGTCATTTCGAGCATTGATAGCATTCGTAGCTTTTTGAATTAGATCGTTCAACGTGTACTTCTCCGCTAGAGTTTCCAACTAAATGTTAAAAAAAAACAAAAACCGCCAAATAATTTTTTTTAAATTCATAACAACAACCCGGGAAATTTCAAATTTTGCTTTCAACTTCTTGAAAGGCTTAATTATTTTGTTTTTAGTAATTAAAAAATCCAAACTCACCATCATATCAATTTTGGAGACTGTGTCACTAAATGAATTGATTTTATTGATTAAAGTGTCCATTTTCCCGCCCAGTTTATCCAGCGTCATTCTATGAAAGAAAAATAAATAAATTTTAGTGATTATTTCCCCTTGTAGAATTTATGTATAGTTTTTTTTTAAAAACACATTCAAATATTTTCAAATAGTATATACACAGTAAAGGATGGAAAGGAAAGATTACTGACTTATCACATGATCCATGCTGGATAATTGGAAAGATGAGGAGAATGATGGAGAGCGAATATTTCCACCCGGCCATGTCGACATTTGCAATAAGACTAAATTACCCACATCCTGCTTATATGAAAAATATCTTGCGGTAAGTACGGCATGAAAATCATCTTGACACTCGTGCAAATAATCTAAATGGCAAAAATATAGTTCACGTGGCCCATAATTCGTACAATTAAGAGCAATGTCACTGCCAGAAATCATACATGTATCAAATGCGTACATATATATGAATGTGAATATTTTAGATATTTGCTTAAAAATTACTCGTAATTTGGTTCAATCCATTCAATTATATTTTCTAAGGAAAGGGACATTTGCTGAGGTAAATTTAATTCTTGATAGAAACAAGATTTTTCTGAGAGAGAAATAATTTTTGTGATGACAAAAGTATATGAATTCAGTACAAAGATTTTCTTACCCTTTTTACCCCTAAGAGTTTTTTTTAGCTCAGAGCCTTTCATTCCTTCATTGTGTAACTTTATTGAGCCAATTACTTCTCATCTAAGCTACAAATGCCACACAAACAATTATCGTGAATACCCTTAATTTTTAAAGGGCTGGAGTGAATGACAATGGGATCTATGCAAAGTATTATGCTATTAGATATTAGATAAGAGCGGCAGTCAAATGAATTAGGAGTGCAAGAATATATAGATACATACATAAAGACGTATAGACATGCTTTACAATGAGACTTTAGCAAATTATTTTAGAATAAATTCCTGTTTAAGCAGTCCTTGACAAACAATCTCAACTTGGTAAAAGTCATTCTAACAATTTTGCCTGGCAGTTTCGTAGTATATGTAGAGTGTAGACGAAGTTTTTTGTTGTTGCACGAGATATTAATTTGTGTACAGATTTATTAATTTAGGTGCCCTGTCTAAAAGATTCTTAGCTTCTTACGCAACGTTTCCTGTACATCTCTCATCAAGTCTCATGTTGTTTTGAACTTCACTCATAATCAGTGGAGTGAATAACCATATGATTAGAGTACTAAAGTGTATGTACTTTTTCCTATAGATATTAATTGAGAGCATTTTAAATATTATCAAAGACTGAATATTTTATAAGTTAATTTTCGATTAATGAAATTAAACCTCTTATAGCGTGTGCTGTGTATGTCTACAAGGATTTGTAATTTTCCTACTCATGTCTTCAATAGTTGCATGCCTGCATGCACCTTTTATTCCTTGAATATCCTAACATTGATACATTGCATTCTATGAGCTTTTAAACAAAAATAAAAAAGGTTCTTTATAGTCTTTGATCTTTCTAATCTCTGTCATACTGATTTACTGTTTACTAAGGAAATATTGAAGCTATAGATTTACATGTGTACATTACATACGGAATTTTGAATTTATAGATTTATTGTGACATTTGATTGGACATTTGTAAATCAACGTAGTACTTGTAGAATATGTAATTAATGCAGGAATGCAATATGTATATCTTAACCCCTGAAACTCTCATTGCTCAAAAGGAGTATTTTAAAGAATTGGTGCATGATTTTCCTGTGAGCTACAAAAATAAGGTGTGGAGAGGATGAAATGCATGAGGTGTTACTATTGTTATTGTGGGGTCCACCGAATACTTGCCCTCTTTCGAACCACTCATCGCAGCTCATTGAGCTACACTAATTCTGAATGATGTTTGTTTCTCACTTTTAAAATGATCATTGCTCACTTTTGCGTCGTTTAAGGAAGGGAAAATGTATTATGATGATGATTTCGAGGAATACACAGGGAACAAAATAGGGATTTTGCTTGTTTTCATCTCTCTTCCCACTTTATCAAGCTTCCTTACCTTAAATGCCAAAAAAGTGATGACAATTTTAAGAGCAAAAGACAAGATCTTTCAGAATTTCTATAGCTCATTGAGCTATGATCAGCAGTTCAAAGGATGTACAAGACAGCAAATTTCGATAAGCTCGAAAGTGAAGCTCGAGTATGAAAAAATATAAATTCGAAAGGGCTGACTACAAATACTTATGTACATAAAGTAAGCAATACCGAGAATATGTATACTTGATGTGATTCAGAATCATGTGCACTGTTTTATGTCATGTCAAAAACTGTAATGACTGAAAAGGCAATTAAATATTAGGGCGGCTTTAGCGTCTGTTGTATTTTTTTTACCGAGCGATTAGGAAGAGTTCCTTTGAGAATTGAAGTTGACTTTTCCTTGTCAACTACTGGTCAGTAAAAGAATAAGCTAGGGGATTTTACAGAGGTCGTGCATAGTGAATCGATGGAAATCATACACATATAAATGATGTGAAGATAAATTTGTAGATATAATTTCATGGTGAGAAGAAGGATAGTTATGCAAAGTTGCGCCGTCGCGAGAGCCATAAATAATCACAAAGAGTCAGTTTTTTAAAACGAATTATAGCAATAAAGGCTCATTTGGAATCCTAGTAGTAATTATTTGGTTACTGTTGTAAGAGTGAAAAGAGTTATAAAATGGTTGCTATTGAAATTCAAGTGATTTTGCTACTAATTATTTTCCTACTATACTTTTTTCAAAATTCGGGGAAAAAGTTTAACTTACCACCTGGTCCTCGTGGCCTTCCATTCGTGGGAAACGCATTTTCAATTGAGAAGAAATCATATGAAACTTTTGGGAAATGGGCTACGAAATTTGGGAATATCATTACCGTCAATATTTTTGGAACCAGGTTTGCTCAGAGCATTTATTTTAATTAGGTTGTTTAATCAGTATTATAACTCTACTTCATGAATTTTGTTTAGAATCGTAATAATCTCTGACACAAGCGTTGCTCGAGAGGCTTACAATTCCCCATCATTGTTGGGACGAGCGTATGTGAAGCCGTTTGAAGTTTATTTCCGTGGAGACCAAGAATGTAATAGCAGTTATTGTCAAAATTGCAGTTATTACAAGCATAAGTAAACATTGAGAGGTTATGTGGGACTGTATGGAGGCTTTTTTCGAAATTGACAAAATTTAAAATATTTTTTCATACTCAAAAGACCCCAAAGAAGTTGCCCCAGGGATTTTGAGCTCAGAAGGAAGTCAATGGGTTGAGCAACGACGTTTCACCCTGAGACATTTACGTGATTTTGGGTTTGGAAAACAAAATTGTATGGAAGAACACATCCAAGCAGAATCTTCCATCCTCTTGTCTTTTATTAAAGCGTTGGATGGGAAAGAAGTGGAATTATGGAGACCCCTCGCCCATGCCTCGTCTAATGTATTGTGGAGAATCATTGCAGGGAACCGTATCACAGAGGATGAGGAGAAGTCGAAAATAATTGAGACGGCAGCTTCGTAAGTAAATATATAGACCTTTCCAAATATCTTTGTTATTTTGCCCTTGACTTGGCTTAATCTTTGATAAGACCAGAACGGTAAATAATTAAATAAACTCCACCGATTGTTAGAACATAAAGAAATTATTTCATTATCGTTTCACAAAGAGAAGATTATAAATACTGGTTATTTTTTCATTTAGTTTTAACTTGATCCCAATTGTAAGTGACCTTAGTTGGAAAGGAAAATCACGTATATTTTCTTTCTTGTCAGAAATGTCTTGAATTTTCTTGATTCTCCTACATCGGTTTTTCTACCATGGATCTCCCAATTATTTGGGGCATTTTCTGGCTGGAATAGTCTAGTGCGAGCGTCCGTCAGAATGCAAAACCTTCTCAGGTCATTTGTTGTAGCTCACCAGGAGAATTTTGTTCCAGAAAAAAGTTCCGTACCAAAAGACTTCATTGAGGCTTACCTTCTAAAAATTGCAGATACTAAAGACACTTTGTCCAGCTTTTATGGGGAAAATGGAGGTATAAAAAAATTCCATATTAAGTAAAGTTAGTAAAGTACATTACCCGTATTGCAGGGATAAGAATATGAGTGTGCTTAGTCTCTAGAGAAAAATCATTGCCTCAGAATTACTGCGTACTGATTGTGCTGAATAGTACTGATAAAATTACTGACCTGTAGTGCACTCTCTAAATCTACTCGTGTCGGATTTATTCATCGCTGGGTCCGAGACGACTGGGGCCACAATAAATTGGGCGGTTTTGTACTTAACCACCTTTCCAAATGTCCAGAAGCGCTTTTCCGAAGAAATAAATGACGTCATAGGAAACACAAGACCACCAAGTCTTCAGGACAGGAGCAGGTGATACTGAATAATATTAATTCATCGGCTTCCGGCTTTGATCATTTAACTTGATCTTCCTTCTTCTTCTTAGTATGAATGATCAAATTATCTGAAAATAATATTATGGAGCGAGAATGAGAGTAATATTTGTATTTAACTGAAATAGAATGCCGTACACGGAAGCCATCATAAATGAAACGTTGAGAAAATCCACCTTTTCCACGTTCGGCGTAATGCATCGTGCAACAGGAGATACCGAGCTAAATGGATACACAATACCAAAGGATACTTGGGTATGCGTCAACCACCATTTCATTCATCACGATCCAAAAATATGGGGTGACCCTGAAAACTTCCGACCTGAAAGATTTCTGTCAACAGAAACTGATGGGACAGTTGTCATCAGAAAGTATGAAGAACTGATTCCATTTTCAGTCGGTAAACGGTTTTGTATTGGAGAACAGTTGGCAAGAGATGAAATCTTTTTGTTTCTTTGTGCCATCTACCAAAAGTACAGGACAGTGTTTGACCCGACTGTTTCTAAACCAAGATTGGAGCCAAGGAGTGTTATGTTTAAACATGCTCCATTTTTTAGCGTTATTTTCGAAGACAATAAGTTCTTACAATTAGAAACTTAGAAATACATAAATTTTCCTATTTTCCATTTTTTCTCGCTAAATGCAATAGCTGGTGGTACATAAATAGAAACCACACATTCTTTGTTGTTGTTAAGTGCGGATAATGTTGAATAAAATAGTTGACAAATTCGTGTAAAACATTGTAAGTACAGATAAATGCAGCAAATAACTAAACCGCGCCAAAGGATATTGGATAAATTTTTTATGAATTTGCATACATGCTTGCGTGTATCGTATCATCTTTTATCACCATATTCCAGTAATAATTCTAAACCACCTGATATCCTTCAACTCTTTTTCTGTTCTCATATAAAAATACGGAACTGCGCTTAACACCTCCCTTTCCTCATAAAAATTTGCAGTGAAAATAAACTCTAAATATGTTAGAAATGGCTGACACGCATATAAATCTACATTCGAGTAGAAGTTGTGAATTTGTTTACGACCAAGCCGTTTTCCATTAGCAATATCGCCGTGAGACATAATTTGCTAAACCTATACACAAATCTACAAATGAAATTCCATGATTGGGAAGAGATTATGGTATCAAGTCGGTTTCACAACTCTGTTAGACCTTCAGGTATGAATCGGAGTATAAGCCCCCACTTAAGTCGGTTTCTTTGTCTGAGATTTTAGATTAAAGCTAACAAAAGATCAGCCAACGACCTAGGTGAGAGTTGGTATAACAGGCTTATTGTTAGCCTGAGAATGTATTTGCTATATTAAATTCATTTCAATGTATAAGTACATCTGTATTCTGTTCGTCTGTAACTTCTAAATTGACATTGAATGATATAAATGTCTCCCGTACTTCAACTTCAGGTACTTTTGTGCACGTGCAACGTTTATCGGGATATTCTCTCTCACTTTTTGAATGATATGTATATGCTTTCAGTGAAGGTAATGAATGGATACGATTGCTTATAACGTGATTCGTGAAGGTGGAAGACACGGACGGAGGAAGGGTAATGAAAAATCAAAAGTAAGACCCTTCTCGGACAGTGCAGTTTTTAGTATTTGCATACGGGAGTTAGCATATATACTAACTCTCATATGCTAACTATCAATAATCTCAATTGGTATTAATAAACTCTATAATGTGCTGACTCTCTATGACCTACCCTAACCTCCACTAAACATGTGCTATTGAGAGTTTGCAAATGAGAGTATACTATATATAACATACTATTGACAGTTACAACATAGGAGTTAGTATAATAGATTCAAAGTATATACATGCTAACTCCAATGTTTATACTAAAATAAAATACTAATAACTCCCATTTGTTTTATTTATAATTAATAAGATATAGATACGGAATGTCAAAAGTACGGTGACACTCTTCTCAACATCAATGATTTATATGTGTAAATAGTAAACGCTGGTGAGTGTGTAATAGACACAGCTAAAGGAAAGGATAAGGACTCACCGAATTTTGACGACTTTTACAGTTGAATTTTAACTATTAGCACAAATAAATTAAAATTCAACTGAAAAAGTCGTCAAAATTCGGTGAGTCCTTATCCCTCCCTTTAGCTATATCAATGATTTATATGCCTACCTAAACAAGAAGCTCCGACTGAAACTCCTCATTGTCAGCTATGTTCCATCTATCTATAAGCAAAGCTTGGATACATTGCACTCTGCGAACTTAAAAAAATGACGCTTCACTTTTTACGTCTATCCTCTTCTCCATTTCTGACATGCTGGTTTACTGCTGGCTTAGGAAAAATCAGTTATTTTACATAAGTGTTTTACAAACAGACTTTCTAGTTTTATCGTGACACTTGTATTATGGACTTTCCTGAATCAACGTACATACAAAATATGTATATTTTAATGCAGAAATGCAGTACATCTAACCCCTGAAATTCAAGAGAAGGATTTGAAGGACTTGGTGTATATATCGTTGGGTGAAGTCCAAAAGGCGCTATATGCAGAAATCGCTTAAGCATGGTAGTACATGTTAAATCCCGTATAAGCGATTTTTGCATATAGCGCCATTTGGATTTTACCCGACGATATGCTCTTCCCGTGAGCTTCAAAACAAATATGTGTAGATTAAATGCATGAGGAGCACTATTCATCATTATAATTGTAAATAATTGAAAAACTGATAAATTCTAAAATAGAAAAATAAGCAACAGCCAATAGTAACAGGGGGTCATTTAATACTTGCCCTGCATATCTCTTTAGAACCGCTCATTGCAGCTCAAGCTCATTGAGCTACATCAATTCTGAATTATTTTATTTCTCGCTTTTTTAATAATCATAGCTGACTTTTGCATCCTTTAAGGTAGCGATAAAATGTAGTGTAATGATGATATCGTGGTATACCTAGGGAACAACATAGAGATTTTTGCTGTTTTCACTCCACTGTACCAAGCTTAGTGACCTTAAATGTTAAAAAGTGAATAATGAAAACTTTAAAAACAAACGGCAAGATCTGTCAGAATTTCTACAGCTGCTCATCTTATTTACTAAAAAGCAAGTGATGATGATGGCAGTCGGGCGCCATGTACGTATCACATGTTGAAAGCGCAAAAACCAACGCCCTGATTCTATTGGATATTTTTTAGTGAAAGCTGCAAAGAATATGAATATGAATGGTAAAAAAGTAATAATAATAATTTGTATAATTACTTTTTTTGCTTGAAACATTATTATACTGAGAACGTATAATACTTATATAATATTATTATAGTTATTATACTGAGAACTTAATTACTTGTTGAGCTATAGTCAGGAGTTCAAAGAATGCACAAGACGGCAAATTCGATAATCTCGTACAGCTATGAGAGCATAACTAGTAAGTAAACAAAAACAAACTAGATAAAGTAATTCGAAAAGGTTAGCTAAAAAACAGATGTAAACACAACAACCAATACAGAAACTACATTTCCATGTGTACTTTTGATGTGATTCAGAGTCATGTGCACACTGTCTTATGTCATGTCAAACACTCTGTAATGACTCTGAAAACGAAATTAAATATTAGGGGAAGCTTTAACGTCCCATGTAGTATAACTTTGTCCGTGCGTGGGCTAGTCCTTCCTTGCAAGGACGCGAAATCGATATATAGCATTCAGCCTTATTGGAGGTGTCGAATTTTGGTAAAATTTTTGTAGATATAAACATTTCTTAGGATCGTATCCATAGATGGAATTCAAAAATTATTTTTCAACTTGTCTCTTTCGCCGTTCAAAGTACGCTTAGGTATTAATCCTACTGGGATCTGGGATTAATTTTTTCTTGTCAACTATTTATCAGTACAAGATCGTCTAACTAAAAAGAATTTTGAGTGCTAGGGACCCGATGGACATATCATACACAATTATTATGTAAAGATAAAATTGGGGATATTAAACTTTCAAATGAGGGGAAAAAAAGTGGTGATAAAAATTGTGAACGGGGGTAATGATAAATTGTGTCCTTAAACAAACGAGTAGCTATATAAAGTTACGCCTTCAAGACAGCCATAAATAGTCGCAAAGCGTCAATTAATAATACTTGGTTCATGTGGAATCCTTGTAGTATTCAGTTACTGCTGCAAGAGTTAGAGTTACAAAATGGTTGGTATTGAAGTGCAAGTGATTTTACTACTCATTATTTTCCTACTATACTTTTTCCATAATTCGGGGAAAAAGTTTAACTTACCACCTGGTCCTTGTGGCCTTCCATTTGTGGGAAACGCATTTTCAGTTGAGAAGAAATCATATGAAACTTTTGGGAAATGGGCTAGAAAA
>JAQFXU010000682.1:0-44032 GCA_034693705.1 Spatulosminthurus flaviceps | reverse complement strand
TATTTTAAAAATGTGTGGCATGCAAGAAGGCATACAATGTGTAATTATGAGGGACGAGTCGAGTGAAGTATAATTACTTTTATCTTTGGTGTTTCTGTTTCTAGATCTTGCAATCCTGTTGGTGGTAGAGATAATACAAACGTAGCTGAAGATCGTGGTAAGTAAAAGTTCATAAATGTACTCTTAACTCGCCTAAAAGACTTTAAGTGGTTCATATACCATTGCTTCTCTATTCTACGCATGTTCCAAAAATATTGTTTAGCACATATAAGTGCTGCGAGATAATAATGCCACTTATTTGGAATCTTGGAAAAATAATGATTTTTAAACTCTAATTCTGATGTCTTTTGTTATTCTGCGCTTCTCCTATTCAACTTCTGATTCTCTAAAATGTGTAGTTTTGTAAATAAGAATTTCTTGCTAATTGTGTACATGCACTAATCATACAATGGAAATCAAGAAGCACCTCCTATTGTGGTGGAGAAAAGAGGTGATAATTTTATATTCCACTTCTAGCTCTAGCTTAATTGATTCCTGATGCCTTAAGATTCTGCTTTCTTTGTACATTGTTAATGTCAAAAGTTGATGTGACATACTGAGTTTGTATATGCACAACCAATTTTTCTTCAGTCGTATTCCTCTATTCTTTTTTGTTAACTTATATTAGTTGTTAGCTTTTATGGGGGTTTGGCTTAATGTAATACTGTCTTTACTTTTTTTCTTATTAATTACATTGTCGAAGGTATAAACTGATGTTGCCACAAATATCTTCATTTGCTCTTGAATCGGAAATGTATGCACAAAATGTTTTTGTGAAACCGGCAAACATTTATTGTTTCGTTTCACGTCTTCACAAGAGTAAAGTGATTTACTTTAACCATTTTTATTGCTGTAACTTTGCAGAAGGTTACGTGCAGTACAAAGCTCATGAAGAGTTTGCCGATCGTCGAGCAGGAGTAGGATCTGCTAGAACCTACTTCTATCAGAATGAAGCTCAGTGTGAAAGAAACATGGAGATATTCATTCAAGCAATAGAAGCTGTCTCGGGTACGAGTTTACTTGTGTTAATTACGCCATAATTTGATTTGAAAGCTCATTGCCAGTATTTTTGCTAACTTTGCATTGCATTGCTAAGAATACGAATGCAAATGCTATTTAAGGTGTATAAAAATAAATTAATAAGCTTAGTTAATGAAATAAATACATATAATGAAGATATGATAATAATAATTATGTCATTTTCAGGTGCGACAAAAGGAACTGGATTTGCTGCTATTAAAGTAACCGCGCTGGGACGACCTCAGCTTTTAGTAAGCTGTTAACAGTTAAATCGGTATAATTTCAGTTTTCATGCGGTAATTAATAACTTCTCTTTAATTCCTCTTACCACAGCTGCATCTCTCGGAGGCCATAGCCAGAGTGCATAAGTACGTTTCCGCAGTCACGGGTAAAGAAGGATATGTTCAGGACCAACACATTAAGCCCGATGCTTTGGCGAAAAGACTTGAAAGAGCTGGAAAGAAGGATCCTACGGTTGAAAGCTGGCTTCATAATATGACTTATGATAGCCTTGGGTAATCTTACTTCAATTACTCACTTTATTGTTTCAGATCATTGTTTTCTCTGCCATAGCTTATAAAATGTGTATGTCAGTTAAGCAAACCTTCACGCATTTGGTTCAGAGATTTAATTTTTTTTCTATTTTTTTGCAGGCTTATTCACATACTACCCTGGCAAGGCGTTGTTGGAGCTCGCAAAAAGCTTCGAGAAGCCATGAAGGTACCTAACTTATCTACGGGTGAAATGCAAAATCTGCTCCCTCCTTTGACTGATGTAGAAGAAGAAATGTTTAATAACATGATGCGCCGTCTTCACTCCATCTTTAAGGTCAGCAAAAATTTTAATGCTTTTATCGTTACAACCCTAGCGTCAAATTCGCTAATTAAGATTTGATTTACCACCAGGTTGCTACCAAGTTAGATGTTCGAGTTATGGTGGATGCGGAGCAGACGTATTTTCAGCCTGCCATTTCTCGATTGGCCATGGAGATGGCAAGGATTTATAATAAAGAAAAAGCGATTGTGTTTAATACTTACCAGTGTTATTTAAAGGATGCTCTGCATTACCTTCGCCTAGACTTAGAACAGAGTGAAAGGCAGAATTTTTATTTTGGTTGTAAGCTGGTCCGAGGTGCTTACATGGTCCAGGTAAGAATCGCAATTTTATTTCATGATCTATGCGTTAACTGGTAGCGATACTTTTTAAATAACCAATGTCTTCAATTTTTGTAGGAGAGAGCTCGTGCAAAAGAACTAAATTATGATGATCCAATTTGTGAAAACTATGAAGCTACGTCAGCAAATTATGAAAATTGCTTGACAGAATGCTTTCAAAGAATTCAGCAGAAACAGGGCACAGATAAACCAAGACAATTCTCGATTATGGCTGCTACGCACAATGAAGATACTGTTCGCTTTGCTATTCAAAAGTATTATTTTTGCATTTTATCGATTGCATTGTCCCAACTATTACTATTTGTGTGTGTACAATACTAATTATAATCTTTTACGTGTCTCCCATAGAATGAAAGAGTTTGGTATTCAGCCTGCCGATCGAGTAATTTGTTTTGGCCAACTGTATGGAATGTGTGATCAAGTCTCATTCCCTTTAGGTAATTTATTAAATACGCAAAAATATTGTTTGAACTGTTCCGTACTTTTTGATTGTAACGTGCTATACTAGCTATACCGTCTAAATTTAATTACCGCTCTTCATAGCATATCGAAAAATATTTTTCTACAGGTCAGTCTGGCTATTCTGTGTATAAATACGTTCCGTATGGGCCTGTTGATGGTGTTCTGCCATATTTGTCCCGCAGAGCTCAGGAAAACTCTGGTTTGCTCAAGAAAATCGAAAAAGAGCAAAAACTTCTTTTAGAAGAAATCAAGCGAAGGCTTTTGGAAAGGCAGTTGCTATATGTACCGCAAGGAAAGTACGAGCCTATATAATTTAAGTTTGAAACATCTTACAAAAATGCAGTCAGAGTACAACTAACAAAGTACTCGGTATTTGACACAGTTTGCAGTATTTTAGTTGCTTCATATTAGTTGAAAAAATGGAAATTACGGGACGGACTTTTGTTTTAAGAATATTCAGAGAAATCGGAGCTGCCAATAAGAATGCCGCAGAAGTAATTTATTTATGATCCGTTGTGAACACACTCAAAGTGATCGTGTGTTGAGTTGTTAAGCGCTTCAGTCAATCAGTGTTTAAGTGGTTATGAATCAACAGTTCAGCAAATTGTAGTATTATTCGTTGACTTTCGAGAATCTTTATTTGGTATTATTATTTTAGGGTTACGAACCATGTTAGAAATGTACTGCTGTTCCTAGTAATTTAGGAAATTGAGCTTGGGTTTGGAATGTGTACTTATTACGGACTTTTTACTTGTTTTGTAGATGGTAGCGCTCGCAAGAAAATACTTATATGCCGGTCATTTTTAATTGTTGAAAATGTATTTTGTCTTGCCAGTTTTGTCTGTACTTATGCAAACACAAGCATGTGTAAGAATCTCATTGTTTATAGATCTGAAAACAATAGGAACAAAATTAAGAAGATATTAGAGAGGGTATTTTGATGCGAGTGATTAATGTACCTGCTCCCACTGCGAAATCGAGATTTGTATGAATGGGAACATATTTTTCAGGGGTGGTTATCATCAGAACGTGATTTCGTGGCTTATGCATTTAAATAACTCAAAATCATGGGGACTGTCCCATGTCTCCATTCAACACGCAGTTTATGTAGAGTTTATTTGCTTTCAAAACGTGATGTTCTCCCTCTTCAGAATTCGGATTTCATTCTTAATAGTGAATGAGCAATGTACATTTTTGTAACTATTTTATCTGCCA
The DNA here is from genome assembly GCA_034693705.1 of Spatulosminthurus flaviceps. Taxonomy (NCBI): domain Eukaryota; kingdom Metazoa; phylum Arthropoda; class Collembola; order Symphypleona; family Sminthuridae; genus Spatulosminthurus; species Spatulosminthurus flaviceps. The sequence goes on along the minus strand of JAQFXU010000682.1, from coordinate 40,121 downwards.
CTCTTAGTATTAATTTTGCCTTAATTTAAAACCCCGAGTTTGTGGTTACATAGCGTTTATTAAACCAAAACTTTGTAACTAATTTTTAGTTTAGAATTGTTGTTATGCATGTAACAATCAATGCAGTTTTCAGTATTTTCGGAAACAAAGAATCTCGTTTGCAGTGTATCAAAAAATTCGAATTTCGTTTGAACTTAAAAGAGGGGTCATCAAGTTTTGGAAGCGGTTACATTAAATGTAATAAGAATACTAAATATAGTCCGAAGAAAAGCGCAAAAATCACTTCTATTCACAACTTAGACTCAAACAATTCCAAATGTACTTACTTGCCCATATTTAAGACAATACATAAAGTTGTAGACTCACACTTTGTTGTGGGTGATTTATAGAAGCGTACGAATAAAAAATAAAAAATTCGCAATTTTGATACCTTGTCTTTATTTCTTTTCGTAGTAGATATGTACAGCACAAGCACCTCCTCACGGCAGTCACTGCGCTCCAAATTTTCATGAAAGAAATCAGAAACGAATTAATGCTTCAGTTGTGGTCGCCAAAGTTTGTTGGAATTTGTTTGTATTAGCTAGAACCATGAAACCGGTTTTAATGTCGTTTCAATTCAATTTCGGTGTTTTTTTGTCAATAAAAGCTTTCAATTTTGGATTTATTTTTAAACTTTGAACATCGACAGTAATTCATATCACAAATTTTGTTGAGGCTCTAGAATGTCAACCAGAGGCATTGATAAAAAATTACCACGGAAGTTAATGGGGTCAAAATTTTAAAAGCTTCAAATATTCCCTAAAAGGCAACATTCTGAACATTTTCATCGGAATAGTCTTATGGCTAATCATGCCCCATTTATCCTTTTTTTACGTCTTGAGTCATCTTTCAGAATTTACCAGAAAAAATTCTGCGCCCACCAGTGTTCTTGTAAATATGATTATGAACATTACATTTACAAGATTCTAAACATGATCAAGGGTTTTTTAGTAATTTATAAATGTATGTAGAGTTGATAAATGATGCGGAATCCGAACCCCGGAAACCTGAAAATCAGATATAAGAAATCGGAAGAATATGTCGTCGGCTAAAGTGCAAAAGGGGCTATAGGCAGACACCGCTTATACATGGTAGCGCATGTTAATTCCCGTTTAAGCGATTTCTGCATATAGCCCCTTTTGCACTTTAGCCGACGATGTATTTAAATCTTTAAATTATTTTTCATAATTGAATTGCGATATTTGATTCGCCTTGGAATATTCTATATAATTCTTGAACCGACGCCAACATAATTTGAATAGTTGACCATACCAATTTCAATTTTATTAGCTTTATCAAGTTTTATGGGAAATCACTGTCACTGTTCAAAAATTTAGACAAACTCTGAATGTCTGAGACAAAAATTCTGGGATTTAAATCTTGTAGATTTTTGAAACAGTTTTTCTAAAAACGTTTTTCTAGGTAAAAACCCTGTATTAATTCAACAGATTCACAAATTCGTTGATAGAGTGTCAAAATCGGAATCCTATCAAAAAATGTTGAGCATTGATTCCCACTCTGCCCCTTTATGTGAATTCGATTTCGGATTAAAATACTTTGTGAAAAAATTTCCGATTCTCCTTTGAAATCGGATAAACAATTATACAGGCTATAGTTCCTTTTCCAGTTCCAACCCTGCTGAAAATAGTAAAGTCATGGCATAACTCAAAAATCTAGATTCGATAAACATTCAACTAAAATCGTTTTAATCCCAACCTTCACATCAAAAACAATAAATGAAATTATTATAAACCAATACGAAGCTGATTACGCTAACGCTTTAACATGGCCCCAAGTTAAAGACTACACCTTTTGTCCTTATAGAACATCACCGTTACTCTTTATTTATAAATCAACAGTTTGACATTACATTCTTATTCTTGCAGACTGATAAGAACAGAAAAGTGCAATGAGTAATTGACGATATATATTTTTTCCGTTGAGGCATGGTTATGCATGTACTATTCGTAGATCAAATATGTTAAATCATTCGCCATGCGCCCCAATTAACCAGGGCTTCTATTCTTGAATCGTTATGGTCAAACCCTGCAGCTGTAGAATGGGATGGGTCACACCAGGATCTATATTTAATTTATGATACCGACAAAGTATACATATGAAATATCAGGTTTTTCCACACTAAAAATACAAAAGGGAAATATTAAGGGTTTGTTTGCATGAAGTCATGATTGCAATTGTTTTGCGTGCTTTACATTTGACAATGTATCACAAGCTTTGGAATCTACTACAATTTCATTTACGGAAGTATACCGTTACTAGCAATTAGCAATACTTATTTAGTAAATTAACGCATACGCAGCACATGAAATTTAACTTACTTTTTCGAGTATTTTGCTTATGAGTAAATACATGAAGCCCCGCTCGAGAAATCAAAACCACGGTTTACTTAATCCTGGCATCACACACAGGCTTCTGCGGAATTAGTTTATACTCCTAACGAGAATACCTTCTGTAACTACAATACAATTGAAGGTCGGTGCTATAGACATAGACTACATACATATTTAGTACGTGAACTTTAGATTTGTGTATTTTGTACTTTTTATGTTATTACTTGGTATGTTTTCATGGATGGAAACTGCGTGGTTCTTAAGTTAATTATTCTCTGGTTATCAATGGAAAAGCACAATAGGTTTTCCAACTGGATGAATTTAAACAGGTGAGATGCAGGTACAAAATGCACCTGTTAGTTTTTATTAAATTAGTGTAAAAGGTGATAAATTATTTTAAATAGTTATCCCACATTTGCCTAATTGTCCAGTAGTTTTTAATTGCAATTAAATTAAAATCTAAAAAACGTGAAGCGTAGCCAACTAACTTATGTATTTATTTACCGATATACCTTTATACACAATGGCGGGAGACCATGCAATATTTTTGTAACTTTTTTCGTTTATTATTTACTATGTATTTACCAAAGGGCAATTTTAAAGTGAATTCCACTGACAGCAATAACAAGCGAGTAACCGAGGGTGCAAAGCAAATATTCGAAGTTAGATCAATATTGTGAAGCTCTTTTTGGTTCCTTCAGCCAAATTTTGTTTCAATGTTTCATTGATCGGATTGGATTAATAGCAATACAGCAAATTGGTTGGATTAGCAAAAATGACCAAAATTTTGTTTTGGATGGTATTATGGTATGCTTAGATTTAGGTAAGTAATCAGATTCCTTTTTTTGTACTGCAGTTTGTACGGTATTTTTTTCAGAGTATTTATAATAATTTATCTAGATTTACTTGTTACTGTTTGTTGGTACAACTGCGGGTGGATTTTTTTACTTTATTATTCTGCGGTTGAAGCCGAAAGAGCAATCTGGCTTCATTGTTAAATTAGTTAAGCTTTTCAGTTGCTTCACATTTCAAACGAATTTTGCCACCAGTTCGGAAACTCGGCTTTTTCATCATAACAAATTATAAAAAAAACTATCATTGCAGCTGCAATTATTATTAAACTAATCCATGGTGAAGTACGATAGTACGCAGTACCCAGTTCAGGTCTTATTCTTTTTACAATCGGGATTATGGACACATATTTAATGATAGATGATTAATAACTCGACTTAACTTTTTAAAAAAAAGTTAAATTGAATGATTTCAGTGGCATCTTGAAGCGAAATCGTCATGGCATGGCCTCGAATTCAATCATCTGAGTACCCGGGTTCGAAACCTGGTCTTGGTAAATAATTCGTATAAAAATCTGCATACCACTTAAGTATGGAGTATGGATGATAAAAATGACCGCCTTTTCTAATAAATGTGTTGTGATACATACTAACTTTACGCACTTTCTTTTTAGCAACGATTCAATTTAAATAATCTTATAATAATCTTGATAATTTAAGTTTAGGCTTGAAAGGTCACTAGCAATAAGTTTGAATGTACCCCACATGTATTTAAGTTTAAGTGTATATTACTTAACCTAAAAAACACGATGGAGTTTGATATGTATCGCAGTAAAACGTTCTAATACAAAGAATTTCAAGCAACTAGCTATTTTTATTGTCGTATTGTAAACAGTCGCTGATAAATCTAAAAATAACTGATGCCATAGATGTGTTTCTATTTAGCGTGACCTTGATATTTCACCTAGGTCAACATAAATGAATTATGTCAACTCATTAGGCATTTGGGTAAACAATTTGTTGCCAACACATAAAAGTGTGGTCATAGATTGCAACAAACGATTTTAGAGAAAACGCCGCAAGGATTTCGGGTCACCCTGTATATAAGAAAACGTGGTATGTCCACTTAAGGAAATCTATTGAGATATTATAAAATTTACTCGTTTCATTCCCTATTTCCTCTTTCAATTTTATGTTTATTAGCCACGCAACAAAATGTCTTGTCGATTATATGTGCAAATGTAGCAGTAACAGGATGCTCATCGATAACTTACTTTTTCAATATTATCTCAGCTACAGCTACAGCATGTAAGAGTGGAGGAGGAAAAGAATCATGAAAATCAATATGACGGGATAATCATCATTGTATTTCAACATAATAATATACAGACATGTATATCGACAGTCTCCGCATGCAACAGCCAACTGCCCATTGTTACGTTACACTCTCCAACAGCGAAATAAAGTTGTCTTTTAAAATCTATACCATATGCAGTCTAGTAAACAAGTCTAAATAATATTCCTCATGCTAAATGTATTTAGTACTCCTTGAAAAACTTCGTGGACTAGATCTTTGATATATTCTGATAATTTGTTCAGTTTTCAGCTTTATAAAAAAATTCTGCTGACGACAATAATGTTTCAAAAGCATTAAAAAGAAATCATGCACAAAAGGAGTACATAATAACCAGTACAGTCTCATTCAAGTAGACCTGTCAGTTTGAGTGTGTGTGTGTGTTTGTGCCGGTTTGACATCTAAACCATCCAAGTCCTCCTGACACAGTCCCGGTCTTAGAACCGGTGCAACCAGAAAAATCTGATGTATGATCTTCACTATCAATTCAGCTTATGGAAGATGCAAGTCGTAACCCCAGCTCCTCTTAATAAAACAACGCATGCATTTTATATATCTACAAGGAAAGAGCAATGGAATAACAATCATTTGCGGATGAGACTAGCATCAATGAATCCCTATTACAAGTTACAACTACTACTCCTTTTGTACATTACATTTCCAGTTGATATCACGATTACACAGCCATTCAACATGATTCGAACACTTGCAATTAAGTCCATAACCTGTCCACTTTCATTTGCCTTACTTACCATATAACTTACCACTACATAGGCTGCGGTCTAAATGAACACAGTTCACTCAAATGCTACCAAAAACCCTATCACACATTACAGCATGCATGCATATACTGTATACTACTACTAATACTACCAACAAAGTTCCTTCTTGAATGAATATTATTATGTGGTCATTCCTATATAATTTAAAGCGCAACTATAGTCACCGATTTGTTTTTCCTTCAGGGAAAAGATGAAACTTACGAGAAAAAAACCTTTATAAACATATAATAATAATTCCATTTACACTCGTGCTATGAAGCTGAGATTTGCCCTTAAATCTCTCAAGTTTAAACTCATATATATCATCACCTTACTTACTATATACTTACAATTGAAGAGAACCCCGTGCAATGTTAATCTTCAAATCAGCTTTCATACCTGCGCCACTGACATAGAAAATTTCAGTTAACCTGACTTCCATCAACAATTGAATAATGATACGTTACCGTGATACTATATACTCATTGCTCCCAACCTTCTTGAAGACACAGATGCAATTTCTGTATAGATATCTTATCGGCTCTTCTTACCCCTTAGATAATCTTGCCAAGCAGTCCATAAAAATACATGTATGTTCAAACCTATCATAATCCTCCATGCATGGTCAATAAAAATCAATATTGAAGGAGTTAAAAATTCATCAGAAAGCTAAAGAATTTAATTTAAGTACTTGCGTCCATATAAATACACGCACCAGAACTTTATAATAAGAGGGATATTTCCAGAGTCATATTTGATGTAATAACTATAATAAGAATATTTATTATAACAACTATTTCAATGGCAAGTAATAAGTCATCATGTAATCTCACTTTTGGCTTGTGGGAACTTGGGAACACTCTATAAATGAGATCGCTCTTACCACGGACGGATATATAAACTCTAGTAAATCCCGGCTTAATCGACATTATATTTTATATCATTGAACCTTTTATCCTCCACTCCCTCCATATCTGTATTTACAAAGTACTTAATTTCCTCCGCAGAAACACACATAGCTTCTTAACTACGTATGTACATATACTGCCAATGTTACAAAAACTTACCCGTTAAACACTTCATGTCATTCATCTTTAACATTTTAATTAGTTGGCAAGACTTAAGGGGGCTCATAAAATCTACATACTACACATAAGGAGTCCCTACGATTCTATTATGTTGTAACACTTAATCGTCCTCAAATCTTATTTCCCCTTCTTCTGGCCTCCTCAACATCATCAACATCAGCCGCAGACTTGATTTCAACAGAGTCAGATTAACTTTTCTTTCTCCTCAAGTGATCAAGCTTGTTTCACTTGTTCTACAAAGAAGGAATCGACAAGCAGTGCACACAACTTACTTCCCATCAGTCTCCTGTCAACTCTGCTCTTCATCAACCTTCTACACACATTTTTCACTACTTCATTCACACTTCTTTCCTTTCTTCAAATCTTTACTCAACATCAAACAAGTAAAAAGTCTCCGTTTATTACACAGTGAAATTGAAAAACCTACGGGCGGAAAGTCATAGAGTTGGATTTTTCAAAACCGGGATTTCAACAGTTTAAATCCACAGTCACTTCGAGCGGGTTGGAGCTGGACGGACACATTGTGCTCAAAATTATAAATGTGATCTTGTTTTTTTTCGGTGCTAATACAACCTCGGTCTTTCGTCAAAACATCACAGCCCGACCTGACTCAGAAAATAAAGACTTCACGTACTATAAGTATACTTGATAGAAACTAATTTACAGGTAATTGGATTCTCTTTGGTTTTTTCGAAAGGACTATTTTATTTTCAAGGCTAACAGTTTTAGTGAGTCACTTTGAATAGAAATAATTGCGAAGTTCATTTATGTCCCCCTTGAATTTGTTGGTGTGTTATTGAATTATTATAAATAGCATCAGCATTTTCAGGTATTTTGCACTGCACTGTAGGAATCGCATATTGTGTCGGACTCTAAATTGAAAGTTTAATTATGTAAATAAACAATTCTTACATTCCAATAATATACTAAAAATAATAAAGTCGACAATGGGTAAGGAAAGGAGTAATAAAATGGGAGGATGCGTAATTGGTTGTAAAAATTGTCACAAAAAATATCACTGCACTAAAAAGCGTCATGAAATTTTAATTTGTAAATCATAATTTTGATGGTAACCATTTTTTATAAATTAATTAATCCCGAAATACAAGTTGGACTGAATATTCAAGGTTGAGGAGTGACAGTTACACAGTTTAGGTAGATTACAAATCTATGTATTTGTTTTTGTGTAGAGCAATTTGTAACGTTTAAAGTTTGAATGGTAAAAAAAAATCTTGCATTTTTATTACTCGTCTGTTTTTGAGTTTTGTCTCACGACGTTTTCGGAGATTGCATGTCATGCTTGCTTGGTGACGTATAAATTATACATATATAATATTGCATAATGCAGTAGCCCTATATATCATATAATTGTAATTAAATTTAAGTGAAGTTAAAAAGCAAATGGCAATAAACGTCTTTGAGTGAACTTTACTATTGAATGATACAGCTTAGCAACAAGTCTAAATGACTTGGAGGAACTCAAATCTGTCCTCTCTCTCAAGCTTTGACGTGTTGGTGTGTACGTGAGGTAGCTGATATTTTTTCCGTTGGCTTTCAGTATGATTTAATGCGTGTCATCAATTTTTAGAAACGGACATGTACATCGTGCATTTGCCTGAATAATGTTTATAATTGTTGAAGTCAACACGTTTTAATTACAATTGCTACCATGAATTTCGGAGGTTGTATTTTTAGTATCAGATAAGTTGTCAAGAGCCTGTGTGTTGAATTTCTGTATTATGTATTTACATGGGATGAAAGTATATATAGAGATTATAGATAATTGGTTTTGCGGGAATGCAGTAGTACACGCAGTAAGAAATGATAATTGCATGCTTAAAAGTCCGCATATCAAAACTAAAAGGTGTTTAGGTGGTCAAAGACGGATTTTGAATTGCTTTCTTATATAGATAATATAGATTGCAGGTGTATGGTTTGAAGTGAATGGGGATGGTGTAAATTATTATTATTACTTTTTGAATGATTTCAACTTAAAACTCTGCCCTTGTTGGCCTTGCGTTGCTCTTCGTGTGTAAAATATGGGTTGCTCTTTGCGCTTCGCTCCCCATCTTTAACAGCTGGTTTTTTTGTTGCCAGCGGCTTATCTGTATTATAATGCTATAATAGATGAAAGTAAGTACTTTCGTGGTGTTGGTGTAGTATAGAAATTCAAACATAGTTTTCCTACTTAAATATTGTTTACAGACGGTTGATTACTAATTGTGTAAGTTTCGGATCGAATATTTCATGTGGTACATGATAACGGGGGAAAACTGGCGACCTGCTACTATTTAGTTGAAGTCGTATATTTACTTACGCAGCACGAATGACTTTGTGAATGTAATTATTTTTTGCTTAGAGGTTGCCTCTAAGTATATGTATTTACTTTTCTCATGTGGGTGAGTGTATCATTTTGTTTAGGCTTGGTTGGTTTGAATGTCGAATGGATCAAGGAATATGGAATGAAAAGAGTTTTATGCATCTTCAGTGAATAGTCATCTATGGAAGCAAAACATTATTTGTGACAGCTTATCGATTGTGCTCTTTCCGTATACTCTCCTTTCTATGCCATTTTTATGAGCATATATGTATGGAACTAAACGTTAGTGTATAAAATTAATGTATCCTTGTAAAAATAGGTAAGTACTAGCCGAATTCCGAAGCACTGTTGATGATTATACAATATGCGTTAGCTCGAAAGGGTCTCTTCTCATGCTATAAAATAGCTGCTGTGTATATAGTTAGCAATCAATAGAAGAAATGCGGAACAATAAGGTAATCAAATTAATTTGTAGTGTTGTTTTTTCGCTCTTCATAAAACCCTGTGTTTAATCAATTGGGCATAATTGTAAGCACTTTTCTTTTATAGCCTTCTAGCTAGGAGTACCTATCCTTGTAAATAACTATAGGTTTTTTTCTCTTGTACTTTACCTGGAAAATAAAATGCAATTACGTTTTCCGTGTTCCACAAATTTAGGGAGGTAAAGGGGAAGAAAAAATAGTGGTTTAAATTATCTTTCCATTTTGTCGTAGTCGTCATGGTCACATTTTTTAATTTCCTAGTAAGTCGTGCTGCTAAAAGATATACTCTTGGTCATTTGTAGCACGTAAAAATGGATGTTGTTTTGCTATTATCTCATAATGTTTGTAAAAACAACAAAAATTACATTAAGTGGATAGATGAGACTTCACACAGGTTTCTTGCCCAAGTTTTTGCCCTTATGTGAGTATCTTTAAATTAAATTCTAGTATGAAATACACTTATTTTCCTATGGAAGCACTTTTCTTTAAATTATGCTCACACCAATGAATCAGCCTTTTACTTATTTATCATAAACGTATTGTCAATATCAACTGGATATATTTTGATTTCCAATTTATTAGCTTTGCTCATACTTGAGGAGAGAACAATAAATTAACTTTCTGGCTGCTTTGGTCGTAAATAGTTGCTACGTCCTTTGTACTTGTATACTCACACCACGAAGTTCATTCACTTTAATTTCATTTGATGAATATTGGAAAATAGAATTGAATGAAACAACTGTTTAAGCTTTCGGAACATTTGGTTTAAAAAAAGGATGCTTTGCTTTGCATTCCTATACAACAAGTTATTTTATAACTGTACACATCTACTTATTTGTGTTCACTTTAAAAAATATTTTTCCATTTCCCTTATACGCTCGAATTAAATGATTAGAAAGAATAGGCAAGTCAAAGTGATACTTTTATTGCTACAAATAATTTTGCTTCATTCACCAGTGCGGATTGTTAAAAAATGCAAATCTCTTTCGCATCTGTGCCTTTTATCTTTGGTCTGTATAATGTGTACTATATGAAGATGAAATTCCTGTATTACCAGGCAGTTTATTAGGCTCTTTATAAAATCGTGTTGGTCTGAACGGAGTAAGTAATCTCAGAATCTTTTCCGCTGGCTTTGTTGCCGTAGAGTGTAGAAACCCTATTCCTTTGGGGTTGGACGGCAAGAGGCAGTCGTGGCCGAGTGGTTAAGGCGTTGGACTTGAAATCCAATGGGGTTTCCCCGCGCAGGTTCGAATCCTGCCGGCTGCGTAGTATTTTGCCAGTTTTGAGTATTTTTTTTCTTTTAAATTGAAAATCTAAATATGGCAGAGCATCTTACGAGCAATATTTATATCCATAATGCAATAAAAGCAGCATGAAAATGAATTTATGGGTCGTAGGAATCCTCCAATATGTCACTTGCCTGGGATTGGAAACAGGTGGTTTACAAGTTTTTACATCCTGTCATGTACATATGCAGGTGAAGCAAACTTGTTATTAATAAATATTTTTTTTAAAACTACAAATCCTGGGGGCTTGAAGTGCTACGATCTTCTTAGGCACTGACAAAAACGTGTGAGTTGTCCCAGTTAAAGATGTAACACGAAACGTGATCATAACTAACTGCCCTGCTTATTAAATGGTATTGATGTTTCACTGCTCTCAAATCATAATTTCCTTTTAATGGGCGGCAAGGCTTTGAGACGTCTTATAAAAATGAAGTAGTATGTGGTTTGACAGCATTTTTGTTTGTAGGGACATGTACATGTGTTGGTATTAAGTAGGCTTCACTCTTTCTATTAAGTACGTAGCACTTGAATTAGTATTTCGAGCTTTACAATGAGTAGACTAGTGGAAACGAGTTACGAGGAAGATACTTCATAGCGACCTGACCATCATGAATTTAGCATGCAAAAAATTATGTGATTAATAGCAAAAAAATGTAGCGTAATGTTCCATCAACAAGCATGTAAAATTGTGGAACGAAACCGTAAATACAAAATACACTTTTGGGATTATTGTGTAGTACTTCATCTTGCAATTAGTATCATTTTTTACTACTAACTTCTTGGACATGGACACGCGAGCTCAAGGGTCTGATTGTGAGCGACAGAAAATCATTGTAGGAAATATGGATTCTAAAGGTGTTCTTCATGTAGTTAGAGGTACATACTTACATAAAAGGTTTCCAAAATTTGATATTTGGCTGAAAGAATCAAAAGTCATATAATGCTCACTGGAAGGAACTCATTCATAGAATAATTATTTTTAATGAAACCTTGCTATCTCGCATCACTGATACTGCTCCTGACCCAATTCGAGCTAATTAGTTATGAAGAGATGTATCGAATTTTAGATAAAACTCACATAATCACAGGTAGATTTGTGTAAAAATTAATTTATGAAGTTAATTCCCTCTATGTAACAAGTGGTTATTAGGTAATGAATCTCATAATCAAAGGTGATGCATGCATGGTATTTCCAGGCTGATAAGTAATTATTTTTCACAGTGCAGAAATGTGTGAATAGTAATCACACGAGGATAATAATCGACACCATTTACCAGGATTTTAGAATTTTTGATTGGAGTAGATTTAAATATGGAAATCCAACGTGAGATCCTTTGTGACAACTATTCTAAAGCTGTGAAGACCCAATTAATGCTAAACTGTTCCTTCTAAAGACATATCTTGAGACTTGAGCACATGTCCGTCTTAATATTTCTAAGAATTTTCTTTTCTGAAGTAGTATTTTATTTTAGTTCCTTATTAAAAGAAGAATCCTTCCGTAGACCCTATCACCCTATCCCGTAGCTTTGAGAATTTTAGTATGTATGTGCAAAAATACTGCTTAAACGAGAATTATAAAAAAAATAACAAAACATTTGACTTCTGTCAAATGTTTTCGTTGTACTCGACCGACCAAATATAACCATTCTTAATGAAATCCAGTAATCCCCAGATGGTGGTGCAGGGCATGATGTTAATATTTAGACAATCGTAGTATGCAACTATTTTTAAGCGTAATTCTATTGGTTTAGGTAGGGAGAACTCAAAAATACTATTTTGGTAACCTAATCAACTTTAAGGTTTAATTCAAAGCAGTAATAGTCTGTAACTCTTCGAAACTAAATCTGTGGGTCTCAATAATCCAGAGAATGTGTTTTCATTTACTCTATCTATCACGGCCTCCTTCACTATGAATCCTGTGATGACTGACATAGTGGAGATTAGAATGTATGATGTAAGTATAATTTCTATATCTCCAAGATCTCAATTAGCCATGTGCCCAAATTGATGGTATCATCATTCAACATGCATATCCTTTGGTAAAATTTTCTTTCTAGTCCTTGTTTCGATATTCTGATGGAAATCTCTGATGCGTTTCTGTACATTTCCTTTTGATGTAGCCCTATATAGTTGGGCTAAGAATAGGTAAGGAAAAAATTGACGTTGACCTCATTCATTCATGAGTGATTGGATTGTAGCAAAGCTGAAGAATGAATGGTTAGAAGGAATTTTTAAATAAATTGTAATCCTTAGCATGAAATATTGTTTATTGATCATCATCACGGACTGTAAGAATGTATATACTCATAACCCAGCAGGTATCATCACGCAAGGCTATACGTACCCAACTGTACACATAGAATTGCAAACAAATTGAATTGCCTTAATTATTATGTTTTACTTTCCAGTTCATTTCATCTAATGCGCTCAGGTTGTTCTCACCTTGAAAATTATATTAGGGATGCTTTCGATTTCAAAAAGTTTCCTTTTAATTCAACAATCTCTAAATCAGCCTCACCTTTACCGTTTATTGTAAGTACATACATCCATGCACGTTCATTCATGTTTCCCCTTCCCCTGTCTCTTGATTATGTGTAAGATAGGAACGTAGTTATGGAAAGCACACAACGAAGCCTTTATGGCCTACCCGTAATTACATTTTTTGTCTAATGATGAGGCTGTTGTTGAGGAGGATGAGCGTTTGTGTCCGGACAACAGGTGGACATTAATCAAAATTTCTATCTCTAAAAAGATGCTGTTTAAATAAATAAGAAAATCAATTAGAGGATCTGAAGAGTTTGAAAGGAGCGGAAATCCATAAAATAAAGGACATTTTGTTGATACTCTATTATTTGCATTGTTTCGAGATCTATGGAACTCATTCATCTCTTTGCTATGTATTTGTTTTGATTTCATAGAAGTTCTATAATGAGGTTATCGCACTATATGGACACCGCTTGCTTTTTCACGCTGGGTCACTAAAATATAGATACACATACAGAAAGCCTAATTATTTGTGTTTGCTGTAAATGCAGTAAATTTTTGTAAACTTTTACCCTCTCGTTTTTAATACTATAGTGTGTAAATATAGCAGAAAAGATTAACTGTACGATTGTAAGCTTTCAGAAGTAAATGCTTGTGAAGGTACAATTTGAATGACATCCCTCCTGTGTAAAGTAATTTACAGGTAAAAATCTCTTCGATGACTCTCCTGATGTTCATATTGTTTATAATACTGACTGACTTACTGAGAGTGAGGAAAATAATAGAGCAAGGGTCACGTGTTGGGAGCAGAAAGTTATATGGTTTTCAGCAGATGTATTTAATGGAAACAAAACAAAGTCCTTCCTAACTTTCCCTTCGTTCACAATTCAGAATCAAGTGAGCAGTTAGTTGCGTTTTGTCTTGCCTGTGTTCCTAAACACTCTGCTTACACAACAAGTCATCATTCGCCTGTCTTGAAATTTTTCTTGTGACTGTTCTTCTCCACATAGGACGATAGGACAAAGACAGGTACGTCTTGTGGATTCCTTTCGAAGTATTTTTTGTCTTTTTTTAGTTTTTCTTTCAAAAAGATCTTTGCAACTTTATTGTAGTGTCTCATCTCTTGACAGTGTTGACGTTGACAGAAGAGCACATGCATTTTAAGCTAATATGTACTGTATATTGCATCACTAAAATACTTATAAGTATCTCATAGTGTAGTAACACGAAGTAAAAACTTATCATTTAGGTAATTTGAGCTTACGGAATAGCAATAGGAAATGCAATTATTATTATTATTTTACCAAAATAATTGACAGGACAGGAGGACTTTAATTTTACTTTTAAGTCCTTCGTCGGTATTTTTTTGTGTAATGTTCGTGCCGTAAAATATTTGTGGTCATCCATTTATTTTTTTAACTTCTGTCAACTGTCAAACTAATAAATTATAATTATATAAAGTACACGTAATAATTTAACAAGTAAAAAAATTGAATAATAATATAAAGTTATAGGCAGCATTTATTTTCCCACCACTTTCACGATAGCTACTGCTACAGCTATATAGTGTTTCAGAAGTAAATACGGTTTTGTTCCACTTATATTTAACAGGTAGGTTTGAAGTTTAAGTGCATTAGAATATCATTCAGTACCTTACCCTTACGACGGTCGTAGTAATACAATATAATATTTGTATATTGATTCTGAAACATCGAACCTAGTTATAGACTAATTGCTAGTGGTTGGTTCTTTGGGACCCTTAATTTAAATATTTTGATAAAAGTTTTGCACATTTATTTTCCTTGCTTTCATAAGGTTTTGTGTCTTTATTGTCGACTCGACAGTAGCTAATGTAGGCGCGATTCTAATCATAAGTGTAGGCTATACTTAACATGTACGTTGCATTGAAGACAAAAATCTACCTTAAATTCAAAATTGTGTAGACAGTTGTGATATACCTCGTCTCTGAAATTTACAAATTTACAAAATTTTTGCAAATTGTTTAGGCTCACTTACATTTTGAATGATATATTTCTCCATTTGTATTTGTATATCATTTGGATACACGGGCGTGTTACAATTTTGTCAGCTTTTTGTGTGAGTCTGAGCGGACAAATGACTTTATAAATGTCCATCTGCAGCAATAATGGGACCATGTGTTCCTTATTTCCGCACTTTTAATATGAACTGATCTTATCATTACGGACATCTTTTAAGAGGGGAAAATGGAGGGGATTATTTCTGCTTTAGTTGATTCGTTTTGTCCAAGTAAAGTAGTGTGTGCTTTGTTTTCACCGTTTCATTCATATAGGTAGCATCCTTCGTCAACGTTTATTTAACAACCGGACATACACGGACGTGTGCCAAAAAACAATCCCAGCGCACAAGTACACTTTGATATAAAACAGTAGTTGCATGAATATCAGCAGTATAGGGAAACGTATATTCAGACGAGGCTGTATGTAAAGTCTAATTAATTGAGATTTCACAGACGATATATTGTAGCATTAAGGAACCAAGGGAATTGGTTTGGGTAAAAAGCTTTTGACGAATATATAAGAATTTTCACATTACATCGTCACTCTCGGATCGTAAAACTTTGTGGTGATTTGAGAGTCAAGTGTAGTGATGATGGTATAGCACAATGTATATCTGATACGAGTGATGAAGGATCTTTTTTATTTGCATCTTCCTTAAGACCATTACAAACACTGAAGCAAGCAAGAGCGAGAATTCTTCATGTACAGGTTTTATATGTGTATCAGGATGTTGGATGTAGGCATGAATGTGTCCACCTTAGGACATGAAAGTCAGAAGATCTGTAATGATACATTATTTTACCACGTATGTGAACACGTTAAGGAAAAACTTTCAGTAGGCCTCTGAATTACATTGAAGTAAAGAGTAAAAGAAAGTTAACTTGATTTGAGTTTATAGAAACAATAATTAAGTGTCAATAATACGTGTGGTTTTTATTTCCTGTATAATTTATTGAAGGGTTACCCTTCGTTGCCCTCACGCTCCCTCGTGGTTCCTTTTGACTTGGTTAATTTCTTATGCTCACATATAAACTTACCACAAATTAAACGCTGGAGTTCATGTGAATTTCCATGTCATTAGGTATATGCACGTATATCACAATTGGCGGACACATGCATGGAGTCAAGCGTTAGCAATAATGATTAATATTTGATAAACGTAAAATTTTTGACGTTTATGTCATCCTAATTTTTCACGCTATCACATTCCTCATCATTTATAAGTACATGTCATATAGTTGGATTAATTCTCTGTGATTTAGTACTGCCACATTTTCCCTCTCCCTCTTTTTACTTACTCACACGCACACACACAAACTCATGCTTTCAACAGTCAAGTCTCAATTATTAGTTGTACACAACTGATAGTCTTTGAAATCAAGAGAGGAATGTGAAAGCAATGTGCTAGAAAGACCCAAAAAATCATTCAATTTTCAAAGCTTGCAATTATTCATTATTACCATCCAATGCAATGCAGTTCAATGGGCTATTCTCACCCCACAAATAATGTGATTTAAATTTTTGAGATAATTGCTACATTTGCAAATTTTTTCCATGTCAACCTTGCTGTGTAATCAATTTTTGAGACGGAACTACATATTCAATGTACTTTTCTAACAAAACGTTTTTTAACAGAATGAATTTAGTTAGTGGTTCGTGGTGTAGAAGTGTGAAGTATTGTAGAGGTTTAAGATTTTGCTTTTCCTCATGTTTATTTTGTGGAATGATAATATTAATTCAGGTATATATTTGTCAAAGTTTCTTCGAAACAAAGAATGGGATAAGGATTTTTACAATGATGGTGTCAGTGGTGGTAGTATAGTGGTTTTAAGGTCGTGTGAGGGTTAACAATTCTAATTTAGTGTTGTTAACGTATATTGTAAATGGTAAGTGGAGTTGCTGCAAGTTGTCGAGAGCAAGCACATTGTTATTTTTAAACTACTCTACTTTTTAGCCCAAACTGCTTATGTTATGAGGCTGCCCCATAAAGTAATTTATATATGACTTTCAATTACTTTTTTATTCTTCTTTTGACAGATTACAAATCGTTTATTCATTAAATAATGGTGCTGAAACTCGTTGGGATTTTACTGTCCCTGTGTCCATTGTTGTCCTGGTCACTTGATAATGGTTTGGCTAGAACACCTCCTATGGGATGGTTGGCGTGGGAGCGATTCCGCTGCAATACAGACTGTGTGAATGACCCGGAGAATTGTATCAGGTACTAAGATTATGTTTTTATTAATAAAAAAAATCTCTGTGTAGCAGTAGCAAGCCAGTTGTGTATGGCGTGTGTGGTACACAGTTTATAATTGCTTCAAATGAAGGGTTAAATGCAAATCCTTTGGGCACTTACGAGTGAATTGCAACTGTTAAAAGACTTTCTAATTGATGATAAATACAAATTGTGGTAATGTTACTATGTAGCTAGACTTACTGTGCCTCTGTTATTTCTCCCTTTCTATGTAGTGAGAGATTATTCATGCAAATGGCTGATCTTCTGGTGAAGGACGGGTATCAGGCAGTGGGCTATGAGTATATCATTGTGGATGATTGCTGGTTAGCCAAAACAAGAGATTCCAAGGGGCGACTACAAGCCGATCCTGAGCGGTTTCCAAGTGGGATTAAAGTCTTGGCTGATTATGTTAGTACATTGGGGTTTTGCTTTTTTTTTAAATATAATTTAATTGAGATTTTCAGATGGTGTTTCTGATAATTTTATTGTTGGGACACCATTTGATAATGTCATTTTGAAAGTGAAGATGATACTAAATTCCCAGGTTTGATGAAAGCTGAAAATGTTCACTGGAACAATTTTATTGTTTTGATAATTATTTTCGTAATTATTTTGGTTTAACGTATGTATGTATGCTATTATTTGTGTATGTTTTCTACGTAACCCTTAGGTTCATTCGAAAGGTTTGAAATTCGGTATCTACGAAGATTATGGGAATTACACTTGTGCAGGCTACCCGGGAATTTTGGGTTATTTAGAAACTGATGCGAATACATTTGCAGAATGGGGAGTTGACTACGTTAAATTAGATGGTTGCTATTCTCATCCCGTAGACATGGATCAAGGTATTTGAAAGGTTCCCTTTCTTCCTCCTTCACATACTGTTATATTTGATTTCCAATTACTACAAATTTAACAACCTTTTCTTCTGATTTTTTCCATCTTGATCTCTACTATGTTTTTTGTAAATATGTACATGCGAAACAGTTGTTGCTTTCATGTTTGTAAAATAATGAAGGAAGGACTGACTGTTGTTGTGCCTTGGCATGTCTACTTTTGTTTTATTGTAAAGGCATATGCTCTGAAATTGATTCAATGGGATAATGGGACTGTGATGGTGCTATATATAAAAAGTATAGTAGAAACACATTGGTAAATAATCTTTAGGGTATCCGGAGTTTGGGTATCATTTGAACCTGACGGGACGTCCAATGATTTACTCTTGTTCGTGGCCAGTCTACCAAATATACAGTGGCATTGAGGTATTATTTAATGCATCCGATTGTAAAGATAATTTGTATGTACATACCGACTTTGAAATTTTACTAGCTGTAGGATACTTATTTCTACTCCACATTCTTCTTCCTTCACTGTCCAAACATATACCACTCTTGTTTTTTACTGTCACTAACAACTTTTTTTAAATATCCAAACAATCGTAATGATGTGACTCTGTCATTTATTCTGTTTAAAAAATCATTATGAAAGTAACGTCTGCGTGAAAGTTTAAAGTTTTTTTCCACATCCATTTGATGTGATATGTGAACTCAGGCTACACAGATTTTGGCATTGCACTGAACAAAACTGGTCGTCGGATGATCTACTCTTGCAGTTGGCCCGTGTATCAAATCTATTCACAAATGCAGGTTACATTGACACGAAGCACCTTAAAAATCTTATTACTTTCTTTATAAATTAGACAGATAGAGAATCCAGTTCCGGTATACCGGAAAAACATTTTTATAGATTATTATTCTATTGAAAAAGATATTTTATTACATATTGAGACAGTGGAGGGGGTATACGATTTTATTTATTTTGGGGAGCCGGATGAATTCCCTGCAACTTAATTTTTTAAAATCGATTCTTTTTGATTAGCCCAACTACACAGCTATTAAGGGTGCTTGCAACCTGTGGAGAAATTTTGACGATATTCAAGATTCGTGGCAAAGTATTCAATCTGTCATCGACTATTATGGAGATAATCAAGACATTATTGTTCCTCAGGCTGGACCCGGTCACTGGAATGACCCAGACATGGTTTGTGTTTACTTTTACGTACTATTATGGCGTTTATGGTGTGAAGCTAATTATTATTGCTTGTATATTGTAGCTAATTATTGGAAATTTTGGCCTGAGTTACGAGCAAAGTAAGTCCCAAATGGCTATGTGGGCGATCTGGGCATCGCCACTTCTTATGTCAGTCGATCTAAGGACGATTAGGAACGACTATAAGGCTATTTTGAAAAATAAAAAAATTATTGCGGTCAACCAAGATATCTTGGGGATTCAAGGACGCCGTATTTACAAGGTAATTTTGTAAAAAGTTATCACTTACTATGTTACTTTTGTAACTGTGTGAGCACATATGCATTTGCAAGTATTGTGTAAGTAGTTGAAATAATCTATTAAACTTAACTAGGATCGTGGTATTGAAATTTGGGCCCGACCTATAACTCCAGTTGTTCGAAATGATTTCTCTTATTGCATTGCCTTTTTGAATCGCCGAACTGATGGTACTCCGTCAGAAGTCTCTGTGATAAATCGCGAACTTGGCCTTACACACGCTGGAGGTTACCGTGTGGATGATTTGTATACAGACAAGGACTACGGTATTTTGTCACCAGAGGATAAAATCACGGTCGATGTAAATCCCTCAGGTGAGTATAAATACCTCTAGACCGATGCAATTTGATTCGCATTTTAATTGAACTGGTATTTTTGGGTTTGAATGCATGCTTTCAAGTTTTATGTATTCCATTTTTAATATTTATTGCAGGAGTTGTGATGTTACGCTTTACTGTTGCCAGCGCATTCCAGAAACCTCCATATTTACCTTCAGCTCAAGGTAGTCAAGTAAATCTTTTCGGTATTCCAGCACACATCGCTCATGATAATCATAAGACACTTCCTCAAAGACTACAGTGGCTTGCTGGTTTTCCCCAGTTAGCTCGTTCCTTTGGATACTCCCCAGGAAAAGTATAAACTAGGTGTAGCTAATGATAATTATTATTTAATAATTGATTACTTGTGATTTTAGTTGTTATGTACAATTTGAAACTCATCTGTGTAATTATGAACTTTCATTTAATTTCACATGTATGACGATGATGTGTATTTGTGGTAAATGGTAACAGGGCTATTTTAATGAGCTGCTAACATGTGAGGACAATCATATGCCACGCTTTAGAATACGTATGTGAATAGTGTAAATTATTTAAATGGTGTCGAAGTTAACTTAAATGGCAAGCAAATGTTTTATTTAGACAGTTTTTGTTATTTTTCTCTTCTTAACTTTGGAAAGACTTCTTTACTTGCACGTGTAGGATATGCATAATTACATACATAATATGAGTACCAACAAGGTTACTTATAGATGTGTATCTTGTTTGTAAATATGTGTATGAATCAATTGGACAAATTTTTGATTTACCAAAGAGCCAGTTGTAAGTCATTACATCTGTTCACTTGAAATACTTTGTGTTTTTATATCACGTACTTATTTCAATACAATGCAAGAAGTGGTTGGTAGTGTGAAACAACTGTTAATACTTTTCACTGTAAATACATTTTGTTTGAGACATTCCAAAAAATCCAACCTGACTTTCAGTCTCGTAAATTAATGCGAGATATTGAACCGTATAAATAAAAAAGCAATAAAATAAAACCTTGTACTCACTTTTTACGTCTGATTCTTTCCAATAGTTATTATCATACTCATTTTTAATATTTTAATATATTCTCTCTCAAAATCCATCTCTCCACCGTAACAATTAATAAGGTCCATCTTCCATGTTTCTGTAATTTGGATAACAATAATGAATCAACCATTATTTCCTTATGTGTGGGTTCATCTCATATCTTGAACCTTAGTTGGTATCATTAACGCTTTACACCTAATTAATATTGAATTCAGTTAAACATCAGTATCAGTACTCAGAGAAGTTACAATATTTAGTGCACTAGGAGTTTGCTTTAGGCCTCTTTTTATAAGTACTGTTAAGTCAAAAATTTTAAGAAATCACTTGGACAACTTGATGAAGGTTAAAAGTACACCATGACCCGTGGTATATAATTTGGAATATTATCTACACTGCTATTAAGCGTAACATATATAAAATTTTGATTGGGAAGAATGAAACGCGTAGTACGCAAGGTCAGTACTTTCAATTTACTTTCCTTGAGCATACGCTGCATTTACTCGCTGACTTTTCATTGCCAATAATAAATAAAATTAACAAATGTAATATTGTTGCACAATCTAATAAAATTGTATAATCCTATGGACTACCTTATTTTTGGCAAGGAGATTCTTCCTCCTAAATGGTTGTCTAAGCATTGATTTAAAAAAATTATCTAGTATAGCTACTTCGCATATTGTAACAATAAAGAATTCATTCACACGAATAATTTTCAATGTGGGACAATTGGTTTAAACTATTGTCTAGTTTCAATATTTGCATGAGACTACTAACAAGTTGTGACAAATTATTGAAAATGGATACTTTCCGTACACCAGACCATGGCAATCATTCACTAAAAACTATCAAGCTCTACACTATATACATACATAACTAAGTACTACACAATGAGATTATTGTTTTCAAAGTTTTGTTATTTGTATTGCTTTGATATTTCTTGCCTAACCAATATATACAGATTACGTTGTACAGCAATATTAGCCAACTAGGTATTGTTTCATTGATTTTGATTTCAAAGATTGATTATACATATACCGTTACATATTTTTAAACAACTATACTACCTAATTTTTACTGATCAAAAAAATAATCTCCACAATGAACTTCCAACGAGGCATTCAACAAACATGAAAATCAGATTTCCTTCACACTTTCATTCTCATGCCGAAATATTATTTTCGGTAGTAATAATAACAGTAATATAATAATTTAATATTACAAACTATATCAATATTCAAGTATAGGAACGAATGTAGTGTAACAATGAGGGAGCCGTTGTACTTAGAAAAGTTATTGTTCAAGCAAACTACACTCTACTGCACAATGATTCCTCTCAAGAGATTCGGCTAAATATAACGGAATAGGTTCACTTACACAAATACAAATGAACTATTATTAATATGTATGTGTCTTGGGTAATGTAATACTATTAAGAGCAACATTTTATCTCAAGTAAGTACACAGAATATCTTCAAAATTGTGCTGCATTATTTCGATAACAATGATACAGCTGTTCAGAGGATTATATACTATTTGTCTTGAACCATTTGTAGGAGAATTCTGTCTTTCCCTTGCGTCATTCTCCAAGGGGATTTTAGAAACCGACGTCGGCTCCAAGAAAGGAAGGTTGGTTTTGCAAGTCTACTATCATCTAGAGTTTGAACAGGATGTTCAAACCTATTGCCAATAGGGCGTAAATTTTTCGAAAGCATTTTCCAGATCCGGATGTTTTCTTTTCCCTTCTTACTCATCGACGACGGTAGTGGCATTACCGGTCCCAATAGCAACGACTCCGACTTAACTATGTTTTTGGACTGTGCTGATGCTTTCCCTTCTTGCCCTTTTTCCTGTACGCAAATAAACAATAGCCTTGATTCAGCTTTAATACACACGAAGCGAAGTGAAGATGAGATAGCAACTTCAAAATAGTTGAATAGACTTTGAAAATTTTACTGAAATAAAACAGCGCTTGAAAAATTAAACAAAAAATGCGATCAGGCAAAATAAATTAATGGCAAAACAGGAAGTACGGATTGATCAGCATTCAATAAAATTCGTGTTGAAACACATGCATAATCACGGAGCAGTGTAGGATTGAACAAGCGTCAACAATAAGTAGATGAATATTATTTTTACGAGAAATGTACACGGTAATAATGTACATGTAGCTTCAATACATTTAGCAAGAATAATTATTCATCTTGAATTTGTATTAAATACCACATTGATGTAATCACATGTCTCAGCATTGGTGAAATAAAACTTTATACAAAAGATCATTGCTGGTATGAAAATTGAGTGAACTGAAAGATACTTAAGAAACATTACGGTGACAGCCACAGCTGACGGGGTGTTTTCGTATGCATGTGATTCGAGTACCCATTTAAATATAGTTGAGGAATAAATCTATAACAGGCGTCCCAAGTTTTTACTTTGCACAGCAGTAAAACAACCAAGTAGGGTACAAAGTCATTCGCTGAATTTAGACAGAACGACAATAGCAGAACATGAATACAGAAGTTCCTGAAATTAGGGAGACGATAGAGCAGAGTAAGATTTTTAATTAAAAACCAATATCATGCAAGCATGCATACAGAATGGAAGAAGTTAAGACATGGCAAAAGGTAACGGTTCTTTATCAATCACGAAATACCTAACGAAACCAACTGATAATATTTTATTCCCTCGCATGTTTCTATAAATTTAACAAGAGCTAAAATTTAAACATTTTTGGAAGATTATTTTCGTTTTAAATATACACGTAAACATACTGAATACATAACTGTTAGTATAATAATTTTAAACACATATGTACATATGTATGCAAAACAGTATTTAATTGTAACCACCATTTTGTGCACTTCTATTAACTAGAACAACGGAAATCTCAGATGCTAGCCTTGGTAAGAATGGTAGAAGACTGAACAATAAGTTACCGTAAGACATAGTATACTGTGAAAAACAGAAAGTTTGTATAAACAGAGAGTAGATTGAAATTATAAACAGAATAAAGGCAAGATGTAGACACTATAATGAAGGTTTTTCGATTTCTGTTTTAAATACGAGGTTTCCCGGATATAGAAGGTATTATACCTTATTGAACTGCTGCTGCTGGATTAGAGTTGAGATGGGATCCCTGAAATGAGTTATTATTAGTGGATTTAATGGACAGTTTTAAGATAAATACATTCAAAAAATCATTTTCTAAAAGAAATGCACAACCAGTAGAGAGTACTTTTTGCAAATCTTAAAAAAAAGCACTAAAAACATCAAATTCAGAACAGACACCACTAATCACACTAAACGTCAAAAATTCATACGTTAAAACTAAAAGTTAAAAGTTGTTCCAGAATTATGTAATAATTAACACCAAAGAAGTTAGAAAAGTGTGCAAAAACTATTAGAAAATGTTAAAACGTTAATATTTCAATGGAAAGAGCGCTACAGATAAAAATGAATGTTAGTTTTCATGCGATGTCATTCGAAGACGCTTTTCCATTGTGCTGTGTTGAAAACTGACGCTTGCACATTTCCTTAAAGGATACGCTCGTCCGTCTAACCTGTGGTCGGTACGGACTCCAAAAGTAACCCGACGATCCCGCCCACCAGACATTTCCGAAGTCTCCGTGCTCATATCTTCCTCCCCTGTTGATGACTCTTTGCTGGAGCAGTCTCGACTGACAGCCCTTTCACGAAGACTTATCATACTGGAAACTGACTTAGATCGCATTATTGGCATATGAACGGCTGAACCAGTCGCAGGGGCTGACACTGTATTATCAAAGGAATTACCATCAGTTTCCGAGGTGAAAGTTTAACAGCGGGATATTTTCCTAGTGCTTCAGTGATTTTCACCAATTTTTACTTAAGCGATTAGTCTGTTAAATTCAAGCCAACGGGCAAGGGTTTTGTTAGGTAGAAACGTATTTAAATTGCCGCACAGACAAAGCCAAGCTTGAAGCCAAAACACATTTCTGGTCTACGACGAACAGTCATCACGAGTGAAACGTACTGTTACTGTAATTACCTGCAGAGTCTGGAGTACCAGAATCAGCGGAAGAAGATTTCACATGAAAAGGAGTAGGAATGGGAGGTTGAATCTTCCTCGAGTATCCTTCTGATGAAATAGTCTCTTCGTTATGGGTTGGGAGGTTTCGAAAAGGGGTTTCATGTCCGGGGTACATCAAGCACATGGAAGTGCTGACTAGTTTGTGCACTTCCAAACAAATCACACAAAATACATATTTCCCACATTCACCAACACCACATTATTAATTATAAATTAAAAACAGTACAAATATAGATACACAAGCAGCAAGACAGAACTACTACTCCTTAGTCAAGATTACAGGTAGTTAAAGACTCCGAGTACCACGACAGTACTCTCAAAGACAAAAGGTACAGAGCTTCCCATCACCATCTCTAATTTCTGCGTAGCCACTACTGTTAACTATTTTAGAAACCGGCGACAATGACTTCATCACATGTGATTAATTATCCATGAATGAAATACACTGGAGTTATACTATTGAGAAATTATTTTCTGCATGTAACAACCAACTCTACCAATTTACATCGATGCTAAAACAGTAAAATACTATGTTTTGTTTGTCGACATACACTTTATAAAACCGGTTTATTTTTCCAATTTTGAAGCATCGTTTACACACATTTAGGGCAATTTCCTTTCTTATCAATGGTATAAAATTAACCTCACCCGAGTTTGTAAAATGCCAAGATAAAAAGTCAATGTCAACTTAAGAGGGATTTTAGAGTTAAATAATATCAGTATAGTTGATAAACATGCTATTCGGTACAAAAGAGCAGAAAACCGAGGTCTTCTTCTTAACATCATGCTATTGGAATATGAGTTTGCATGACAATCTACTTAGGGATATTCTAAAACTGGTCGGGTGAAGACAATATATATACAATCGACATTACAATTTAACTGTCAACCATACTGACTGCTATCGACATCTGTAAGATGATTTGAAATGCTTTTAACGAAATAAACGGATTGATATATTTTTCTAGATTTTAAACGCTCACCAGCTGATGGACAATAAATAGAGCTGGCGCCGTCATCATCGATATCATCTTGGCTGTTGCTTATCACAGATCCTGGTCCTTCAAAACCATTTGAAAAGTTAGCATTCAAAGCTACAACACGGCTAAGATAAGAGTGAACATCAAGATCAAAGACATATACGGCTTACCAACATATGGAGGTCCTCGGCTCATACCTCTAAGTATGGTTTCTAAATACGGAAGTCCGGGATTGTTCATTATGGGGCAATTCACCAAAAGTTCGATCTGCTTCCAGCGATGCATTCTTTCCTGTAACTCTTGTGTGATTTCAGTTAATGCAGTTCTGCAAAAATATGTACACAGAATATTATTAGCCTTCAAAATCGTTAAATCCAAAAAGCTAAGCTACTTACGCTTTTTCCTTTAAGGCGTTTGTATAGGTACAATTCTCTAGAATACGAATATTGATGATATTGATAACGTGTAAAAATAGCATTCCTAATTACGCATGAGAATTACAAGTGAAATAACAAATGGTTAATTAATTTTCAGTATGGATCTTAGTAACTCGTACATGTGATGAAGAATACGAATTACGTTATTTCGTTTCCCTCCAGTGCATAATGAAGGGATGATCCAAATTTTTAATTCGTGTGTGACTAGAAAACTGATAATGAGCAATGTTAAAAGTTAAAACTGGCATTAGGAATTATACTAAGGGCACACATAATGGCATTTACAGCACTTATAAATTACAGACACATTAGAGGCGAGGTATGTCTGCGTAATTGTGAAAAAAATTTGAGACACAAGACCTTCACTACACCACTTCTTGGTGACAATGCAATGATGTTCAGAAACGATCATACAAAAGTTGTAACCACGCGACGTGAGAAAAATCTTAAAACGTGTAGCTCAATAGCTCAAAACATTACGACCCGTTGTGAATACAAGCAGGCATGGTCTTACAAGAGTATGTATAAATTATTGGATGGATGATTTCTTTGAAAGTTGACTTTACCTTGCTTCCAGAATGGCTTTATCCACATCATCGATTGAACGACCATGTGTGGAAACAAATGCACCCATCAAACTTGACCGTTTCTTCTTGAGTTTATCACACTTGAAAGAATGACAAAAAAGGGTAAGCATAAATGTAAGTCATTGCCAATAACATTTTATGAATAATATTAAAGTTTATGTAATTTCAAATATCAAATAAGTTATTATACTTAGAATTTTTATCATTAGAAAAAAAAATTACAGCATCTTTTGCCTGCTTCAGCTGCTTTTCAGCAGCTTGCTTCTTCCGGTTGTACGACTTTAATTCCAATTCGTAGGTATACTGCAGCCAATGCTGGAGGGCTGGCGGAGGAACCCAACATTTGTCCTGTAATTCCACCTCTGCTCGTTGCAATTCATTTCGAAGCACCTAAAGTTTTAACCCAAACATTGATTAAGCACTTTTTAGTTATAAGCGAGGAGTACAACACGAAACGATACACATGCAACTTCAAATAATGAGCAACATTTATTACAAAAATCTGTTCCTCTAATTCGGCACAATAATTTGGTGCCATATCTTTGGAGATGGATAAAGAAGTTGATGGATTCATTGATCAGATTACTTTTGAAACTAATTTTGAAAAACTCGTAGCTGATATCACTGAAAAACATTCCAGACTCTAATTTGATGACCAGTAGATGCTAGTTGTGGCTGCTTGCTAACCAGAGTGACCACGAAGATCACAGTGACAATTCCTAATATAAGAGTAAATGTGACCACCGAGCAAGCAGAAGACACTTACACTACAGCAAAATGATTCCGTTGTCTGCCTCAACACTCCCTAAATAACTTCGCGAAATATCTTAAACTTAGCTCTGCACATGAATATTCTCAAAATTATTGCAATTATTACTCAAGGTGTGTTAAAGTACGTGCTTTCAATAATTTTCGGAGCAATTAAATATTAAGGTAACCCACATGAATGACATTAGGTCCAGAGAGTGCTGTCACAGAGATTGTTTTGCGTCCGTACTTTTAAAAAACACTGTATTACAGGAATTTTTTTGGTTCCTGAACATAATGTCATTGCCATTACAGCAATTACTTATTGCTTTACGACTAGAGATCTCATCAACTAGTCCTACGATCCGATCCAACTGTACTCCCTGCCTAACTGTGGTGAGTGGTGACAATTAAGACCCACCAACACAGTTTCATTGAAACTATAAAGCAGATATCATTCATAGTGTTTAATGTTTGTCAATCATCCACTTACCTCCACCTCGCCTTTGAGTCTATTAATTTCTTCGGAGCAAGGAATTCCGTCGTCCAGCGACTTTTTAAATAATTCCTCCTCAACAGCCTTTTCCTGTTGTGCTGTTCGAGCTTTTTCTAATTCTTTCTACACATTTCGAAATTTGTAATATACTCAAATAAACAATTCAACAAAGGTAAAGACATCAAAATAACAAGTCCGTTATTGCAGTAAGGACCTTATTATACTCACCTGAAGGTCCATGAGAGCCTGCTCTGCCTTGGCTAGACTTTCCATGTCTTTAATCATTTTATTTAGGTCCCGCTGGGATAGCTTGTAGCGGCTATACACGCACCAGCAAACGATCAACGCCAGGACCAGGAGAGTAGTTAAAATGGAGTCTTTCAACCGATTGCCATGCTCTGTCACACATATTTCAGAGAGAAAGTTGATATTTCAGGTCAAAATAATAATTCTTTGATCATGCACAATGATTAATATATGATAATCATTATTTTTTAAGTTTAAAAATTAAAACAAGTAAGGCTGAAGCTAATTTACCCTTAGGAGATCCGAATAAGACAACATCTTGAGCTTTCAGTGCAATTTTTTGCCTGTGAATTAAATCTTTTATTCCAACTGTTGAACTTAGCAGCTGGTGATGGTTGATAGCTAATCTGAATAAAACAAATGAAATTATTGCGCGAAATATTCTTTTCAATTCTGAGATTCAAATCAAATTCCGAGTATTAAAATAAAATTAATTTCAGAGTAGCACTGTTACAGTTGTCATCAAAACAATTACAAGAGTAATAGCATCTTACCTTGGCAAAAAAGAGCCATTAACAGAGTTGTCGATAAAATTTTGACTATATTGCGGTAGGCCGACGAATAGTGTGAGCCATTCTGAAGTCTGGGCAATAGTCCAGTTGTGTACTTCAGATCGAACCCAACTTTCCCATAATTCACGTACGGAAATATGGTTATCATCATTCTGATGAAATTTTTTCTGACGGTTTTCATAATCTCCTTCATATTTGAGTTCCTCTCGAAGAAACTGGTAATAAATAAATAATCAGCATCAGTACATCTACAGCTATAAATACAAATATACAACCTCAAACTATTAGTCAGGAAAACGTAGGTGGCTTGCACTGAAGGGAATTGAATGAAACAGGGTTCTCGTAATCTCCGTAGTAGTTGGAATTTCAGTGCAGAGGCAGTTCATACAAATAACGTTGTCTATTGGGCGAATATGTAAAAACAATGATAAAAATCTATCGAAGTTCATTAACGTTGTTTCTCAACATTTCTTCGTGTCAATGTACGACTTGGCTCGTACTGCAACTACAGTAAGTAAAAGTGAAACCGAGCGTCAAAACAAACTGCACGAATTCATAAAATCCCAAAAAAGTTGGAATCAACAAATTGATTTCATTCTCTATGGAAGAACATAGACATAACTGAACTGATTCAAAGTCGCTGTGAATGCGAAAACATATACACTTTTTAAAACTCATATTAACATTCATACTACCCTCAACACCTATTTAATAACACTTTATAACACGCAATTTATGAAAGGCAGGAGAGGGATTCCAATCCTTTACTTATTAAGGAACGTGAAATTATTGCCGAATGAAAATGAAGTGAAAAGCAAAGCAAGAATGAAATGAAACTATAGATCGGGCTTAACAGTATAATATAAACTTTTAATTTTAGGTAACCAGAAATGCATGGAAAATCATTCGCGTACCTACAAATGTGTTTACGTTCATGTTCACACAGATCAAAAAATTATGATTGGGGATTGGGATTTAGAAAAAATACTATCATTTGCCACCTCTTAATACAAGTGCCACGACCACGCGGTGACAGTGTGACTGCTATACGTTGGAGCTACTTTGGAAGTACATCACAAGAAAAACCCCACGAGCAGAATGAACCACAAAACAAGAAGTGCAGACAAAAATGTGGTGCGGCAATGAGAGTATGACATTCCAAAGCTTAGTCGCATTCACGTCTATTTACTGCTATCAAAAGGTGGTCCACGAAAGCTAATACGCTACCATTTCTAATGATAATCTAAGGTATATCAAATTTCCAGAAATAACTATTTCTGGTCGTATCAGAAAGATTTAACGAAAAGATGAGTTACAACAAGAATGATATTATTGTTCAAGCACATGGAAACTCATCTTACAGCTCCTGCTCAATAAATGTGTTTATAAAAATTAAAAATTGTTCTTGTGATAGTACTAATATTAATTATCAAACACACGCCGACCCAACACTAGAATCGACACAAAACCCTAATGCTAATTGCATCTGAAACTTATGTGCTTCTCGCAGTATCTAAATATTGCCACTCCTATCAGTCAAATAATTACATGAACTTGAGAAAATGAAGGGAAATAGATATTACATTCTAATGACTGGAATTTGTGGCTTTGAAAGAGTATATGTGTACTCGTCTGCAGATGTAATAATAGGCGACTGAATGCCGATTAATCGCAACAAAATAGCAAAGCATGGAGCTCACGGACAAATACATTATATTGAGGAGGAAAATGCATGCTTAAATCGCAAGGGGAGTTAAATTATTAACTGGTAAAAATTCGTGGAGCAAACTAACATTTTACTTTCTGGATGCAGTAGAGCAATCATGATGTCGGGAAAATAGCTACACAACTTTGCATGACTGCCATGTACTACTACATACAATTGTGTATTGTGCCTGTTTGAACTATGAGCATGAAAGAATCTTCTCTTTCGAGGTTAGCGATTCAGGATTCAGGACGGAGGACAATATGGTTTTCATTAAAAAATTCAAAGAGGTAGAATGAAGATGATGCCGAAAAAAGAAAGATAGATTGTGCGGTGCGTGTCGTAATAAAGAATGCTGTTGGCGGTTGGCCAGTTACTTAATCACGTTTAGCCGCAGACAGGAAAAAATAGACCGGGGTTCATCCATCTAATACATTTTATGTTAATCAAATTGGATAATCTCACCTCATCAGATTCGTCAAAATCGATATTTCCATTTTTATCATCGTCTATCTGACGATGAAGAGATCGTATGGCCTCCAGTGCCAACAGTTCATTATCGTTGAAGGAAGAACACCAATTTTCCCCACAACCACCATCTACAATAACCAACAAACCTTACATTGTCTTTAAATTTTAAATAATACCACTATCTCTCGTATCCTCTTTTCACAACGAGACGTCTACAATACAGGGTATCTTTTATCTCTAAATTGCAGCAACTACACTGCAAAGAATACTACACGCACACATAGTTTTTCCTTCCCGAAAAAAAAAACTTCCTCATCGGATCAACCTCAAAGTTCCACCAATGTCCATGTACTCCTTCCTGACATCCAAGGACGTACATAAATACAATACTACTACTTTATCACCTTCAAGCAACAACAACCCCCTCATTGAAGTTTAATAATACAATGCTACATTGAAAACAGATTCCTTGAAAAACACCGCTTCCAACAGACAATACTAAATAAATAAATAAATATATATATATATATATATGTATACATATATATACATCAAAAGTCCTAAGCAATACCTTTCACAGGATTATTGGCTACATTTAAGGAATTTTCTGAAGTATTCCGGCCACCACCGCTCGGTTGACCAGTTAAATGGGATTGAACACCTTCAGACTTGACGGTCTCAAGTAGGAGAAGACAAAAATAATATATTATAATTGATCTTCGCGTCAGACTTTTTATCCAACTCATCGCTCACCTGCAAAACATATACAAAAATAATCAATTCTCACACAAAAACAATCCTGCTGCAACAACTTATCCTTGAGGATAAACCTATCACAGGCCCAAGCAAGTCTGCATCACATTGGCGACAACTTTTTCACACATCATTTACTTAACTTATTTATTCCTTCCACCTTCCACAAACTCCTCAAGTATTATTACTTGAAGAAACATACACCCCAAAAAATCTTCTTTACAGTGTTATCACAAACAAAATGCCAAAAACATGAATTCACTACACTACTATAATTTTTTAAAACACCATTCATCCTCAACATTTTCAAAAACCACTTTCCAAAATCCTGCTCAACTCCTCTTCCTCCCTATACTCTACATTCTACGTACACTCTATTCTACATTTAAACTATATCAAAGCAGATATACTACAGCTTCATCTACCATAATTTTAAGTACCAGTAGCACGAACATCCTTTTATTGATTACATATGAATTCATAACAAATAGCAATTTGAACAAAAAATCCTCACTCCATCCATATTATTCACGGTGGGAAATCCTTAACTCCAACCGATATTACCATTTACTTCACCATGTACATTACAAAACCAAACATTCTTCCTTATAACAAACACACACATCACCAAAACAACCATACACATCCATCCATTAAAACCACGAAAAAAAACGAAGAGGTGAAATGAATTAAGTCTCCCTCCCTCCCTACTCCCCAACACTGTGTACACATTATAATTCACACCATTCAATATCATCTCACTTATTCACACTGCATACATACATAAATCATTCACCGTCTATGTATTTACTACTAATACAGTTATTCTTTCAATCCCATCAATTTAATGTCACCTTCTAACAGGATCAACAACACATAAACTCAAATCCTACTCATAGGAATCAAAAGTTTTAAAAACTTCCAATACAAATCCACGTCCTTGCTTAAAATTGATTATCAAATATTACATTACACTCGCACTCACAGAAACATTGAACAACTTTGTAATTCATTCAATACAACTGGACATTTTTTCAAACTTATTTATTACCAGTTTCGAGAGAGCATCCAACATCCGAAGTAATACAAAACTTGAATCATTCTTCAGATCCCTTCCTTCAATCCACCTCAAGTGCCAATTCCTCAGAGCTTCCCGGGAATTGACACCCCCAAAGCACAAATATTGACAAAACTCGCTGATCAAAATATTGATATTCACTATTGATTTAATAAATAATTATTTACAAATTTGGAAAAAAACAAAACTTGCCGCAACCTTCACAATTGATCACTCATATATAATAATTGCACTTAACTTGCACTTAAAACTTGCAGCAATATTAATTATTACTATAAATTATATTATAGAACTTCCCTACACGGATCATGAGATTCATCCACACGAACTATGATCACTTGATTGGATCATTATATGTGAATCTTTTTTCCCAACTTTGTCGAAGTAGTAGGGAGTAGAGTAGAAGTAAGAAGTAACTAATATAGGGAGGCAGAGGAGCAAATGGACCGTATGTCTATACAAGAGGTGAACACTATCACACTGAAGAGTTGTGTGCTTGTTGAAAGGCTATTGGACGAATCTAGCCCTGTTCGTGTATGTGGCTCATAGGCAACCTTTTTTTTTACAGGATTCTGTACTATCGCTTATAATATAAAAGCTTAGGTTAATACAAGACAAAGCCGTGGTAAAAGAGCAACAACTACTGTGAATACACAAGCGCCACTTTACCACAACTGATTGTGAGAATTTTTTAGTAGCAACTCACACTCCATAATATCATTTTACTACGTATACATCACTATCTTTAATGCTGTAATTTACACACACTCGCACATTGAAACACGCATACTATCCCTGTATGTTTTTTTGGGTTTTTACTCCTCTCTTGAATTGCCGAAGAAAGTCGTTACATAATATAAAGTGAAGGATTTTTTCAAAAATCCTTGATTTTTCACCAAAGCTTCACTGAATTACTCATGGTTAATTCTGAAGATGTGCCACTGTTTGCATAAATTATGTTGAGGTAGACTTAATAGGATATACTTATAACTTACTTTCTATGTTCCTGTATAACATGTACTGACGCGTCGCCAACATTCTAGTCCCCAATCCAATGACAATTTAATGTTCGTCTTGAGAACAGGGATAATGGGACTTTATTATCAAGATTACATTAAACGGAGGTTGTAGGAATGGCTCCTCTAAATATATACGTGTATACAGACAAACACACAAATTCTCGCTGTACTGAAATCCTATGAAGCTTTTAGATTGTATGAATGCCAAGAAGTGGGATCTTTTTTTTTACCTTTGGAATTTGGAACTATAAGTTCGAGTTTGGAATCGACTAATGATGGATATGATGAGTAGGACTTTTAATAATGAGAATGAATTGTCATTATGATGTGAGTTTCGTTACGACTTTCGTAATGAGAATTAATTGTTCACTTTGTTTTGATATTGGGAAGTTTGTTACTTGTGTTATACACTGTGTGTGGGGAAGGGTGAGACGATGTTAAAAGTGTGGGATGAATGTGTGTGGTGTTTGTATAATGTAAATATTATGAGAGGAATATATTTTAATGTGGGTTGACTTCAAAACGAGAGCTGATGGAAATGAGACGGGAGTAATGTTAATTGTGTGAGTGTTGGGAAGCCTGGAAGTTTAATGGAGGAGTTTTAAAAATTCAGAGCACATTTTATTGTTGTAGTAGAAATTATATGGAGCTTGAATTTGGCGATATAGCTTGAAGCATTCATATATTTGTGTATTTAGTAGTCGGAGTTGTTGGTATATTATTGAAGAGGGCTCATCGCCATGTATTTTTAAAAGTAAGGTTAAAAAGTACGTATGGACTTGCACCTGAAGGTAAATAGTAACTAAAAATAATTTAAGTGCCTTTTGTCATTGCTATTTGTGCATCCCTCACCTGTATGACCTTCTAGGAGGGAGAAGGTCATTGAAGGGTGGGACCTTTCTGTGAGAATAGTAAAAATAGTTTGAAAATGCAGGAATTTTGAATATGTATTAGATTATTGGGGTATTTTTTTTAGGAAAGCTGTGGAGTGAATGTGAATTTCATTCCTGGGGTTTTGTTTTTTACATTGTTGTTAAACCATGAGAATGTCAGTCTAGAGCTTTTGGCTGTAAGTACTTGTTGGCTCGACATTTTAGGTATAGAATGATTTTTATCCTTAAAGGAGAAAAAATACATGAGAAGGTTGGATAGGTCTGAGACTCTGAGAGTCGGTGATTTACATTGTTTACAGTTCTTCTGTAGCTTTAGAATATAGAGAAAGATTGGAAAGTGTTGGTGTAAAAATACCGACAGAATTCTTGAACTAAGTTGAGTAAATACATATAGTTTAAGTAGATGTTGCATATGTTAAATTGCAGCCTCGCGTTCATGTTAGAACATTACTGGTTGTTCACCAGCTGTATAGAACGCGTGACCTTGTCTTCTGTTAAAGTTACACTTGCATAGCAAAAATACTGCCAAGTAAATATACATGTATGTACATATACATGTACCTATGAAAGTTGTAACCGGGGAAATATTTTGGTGACAAAAGTTTTCGCTAAATTATCACAGGTGAAGTGATAAGTAAGATTGTCAAGACGCACATTTTGGCAAGCACTATGAAATTATGAATTTTATAGATCATACTGTAATGTGGGTCAAGTATATTTTATTTTGGCAGGGCAGTCTCCTTCTAAATTCTTCCTCAATAGGACCGACTTTTCTCATGACATTTATTTTTGAAAAGTAACCTTGAAATGTATGTAAAGTGCTACACCTGCACCACGACCAATGACCAACTTGAAGTGGAAGCCCTATAGGTATACATTCAGGCTAGATTCTATTATTATCATTATGTACGATTATGTTTCAAAAATCATAATGTAAATATTCTGCATAAATATGAGCTTGCTGTAATAATTGTGCATAGCGAATTTGGTCTTTTCTATCTCATCTAATAGGTTTTTCCGTCTTTTATCGCTGTGAATATTTACATTCAAATTAGTAAGTTACTCAAGAAATCTGTATTTCTATTTGCTCGTCAAGATTATATTTTCAGCCTAATTACTTTGGATTTTGCTTACATCAACCGTCAATATAAGAGTTAATGTCAGTGGCAGTTGCGTTTGTATTTTGTTTTTGAAAAAATATTTTGTAAGCCAAAAAAAACACTGCGAATAAGTTCCATCTGAATGGGCTCGGAAGTTTTAGTGGTAAACAAATGATTATGTAAGAATATATTTACAAATCAGAAACCGGAGCTCGGTAGACTTGTACAAACCACTTACTTAATGTCTCGACGTCTCATGCTCATGCCTCATGGCAGGTGTCATTCGGAAGTTTATTTTCCCCTGAGACTCTTCAGCCGCTGATCTGAACAAAGGAATTTAACAGGAAAATAGACTCTTCTGACCCGTGCAAGACTGACTTAATTTGTAACGTTTAGTTTTGTTTTATTTTGATTCCACCAAACACTAAACCATACTCTTGCTTTTATACAGGCTCTATGCTGTATCTCACTTTTTGGTTCTTTTCCTTTCTAATATGTACTTACAAGCCTTCCTTCCAAAAGAATGCAAAATAGGCTCATTTCTTTATAATTATTTATGCAATAAATCCACTAATAAATACTAATATTCATAATAATAATAATAATAATAAAATAAAAAATGTAGTCATACGTAAATACTTAAATACATATAATAATAAAAACCAAAGAGTCATACTTGGGCCCTGAAGATGGTCACTGCTTAGCAAAATAAAATTTGATTGAGAATAGCAAAACCCTTGAGTCCAATTAATTAAAAATGTTTGAAATTAATACTTCGAATATGTTATTAATTATTATTGAAAAAATTATAAGATTTTAGAAAATCAAGTAATCAAGTGAGAACAAAAATTTACTTTTGAGAAAACGTCTCTCGAAAAAGTAGAACGTTACTCGCTTCCGCCTATAGCCAAAGTGATATTAAAATTAAAACTCTGCCAAAATGGAATGTATACAACGTCGGCGGTGAACCAAAATGGAATAAATAATTAAACAAATTTTAGACGAAATTATAACAACCACAAGAGTAATAAAATTGTATTAATAAACCAATACAAGCAGGTTTATCCAGCGTTTCATTAATTTATATTCTATTTAGTATATCGGTATTGAATTAATTATATCTTTGTCATGTTGTACACGCCACGAAAAATCCCACAGGTAATAGGGGCTTTACATAAATTACTACGTTTAATTAAAGAAGGTCTAACAATAAACCAATCTACAAAACCAGTGATGAACGTCAATGCTGCTGGTTTTTTACTGAGCGACGCTTGGTAACCGTTAATTCCTAAAATAATTATAGATTAGTGAGAATATTAATTTTTGAAAATTAATGAATTCTATATAGGAAAACAAAAAATTAAAATTATTTAATTTTAGAATGCACACAGCATTATGTGTATGTCGTTGCGTGAGTCAGGTTAAGTTTAGCCCTGATGATGACCACAGCCTGTGGCCGAAAGCTTGGCAAAATAAACTACTAATCTCAAATAACCACGTATTCCAATTATTTCACCAGTACGGCTGAATCTAATAATTTACATAAATTAATATATTACCTAATAACTGTATTGCAATAATAATAAAATAAAACTGTAGCTCCAAATTTTAAATTTCATAATTCATAAAGTTCTCTTTGTTTTTGGTAGGTAAAAACCTGAGGAAGTAGAGAACTTCTTACAAGCAACCATGTACGTTGATGTCATCCCCTGATCAATGCTGTTTTTATATTTTTATTAGATTACTGTATAATATAATCGCAATAATCGTAAGAACACCCTGCTGTGTATGTAAGCTCTGCTATATTACTAATTGTCCGCGATATTTAAATTATTTATTTAATATTTTAACATTATACATGGAGTAAAACCGCATTGCCGGTTCAGAAGCATGTATTTAGATGCGTACCATTTGGGTAAAATTCGGCCCAATGGGTTGGTATTTGCGTGTGGGATCAAATATTTGTACAATAAGATTTAAAGTTTTTCGCACATCGTTTGACCATTTGTTTGCATTAATTAATGATTACAGTCATCATACTCATTGTTCTGCAAAACTTGGTTTCCATCAATTTTTTCAGATTTTGACAACCCTCCTACCTTAATATGATTGCATAGTGATTTTGTCATAATGTTTTATCAGGGTCTTGTCGTAAATTTTTACGGTTCTGCACTGAATTATTATTTTAAAAAATTTTGATAAATTATTATGATATTATCATAATAATAATAATCACGGAAGAGCTTTTTGTCACGATGTCCCGATGTCGATGTCCCATCATTAACTTTTGAAGCATTTTACATGGTGTAATACTTAATCTTTACTTACTTTAAAGAAAAAATTGAAAATTTCGCTCTCTACGAATTTCCACTGGAGCAATCGTTCCTCTCAGTCTTTTACAGTTGCTTGGCTCGCTTTTCACTTTTTAATACCATTGCTGCGCTCGCTCTCCACTTCCTTAACTATACCTTGCGACTGCAATAATCACGGAAGAGTGTTGCACTGTCACCATTTTTTATTATTTTACCATATTTTACCATTTGGCTTGCATGTGGGTTTATGTGGTTGCGAAACTGCTGTCCACTACTGACGATTAATTTGCAATGTTGTGGACCTAAATATCTAACTGTTCAACTTCAAAAATTTGAACTGTTTGGTTTCTGCCCTTCGGGAAGACCTTTTAAAAAACGGTTTTTTTCGACTAATGTCGGACGCGTGTTTGTTATTTGGCATACATTTGCTTAAGGGATCCGTAAAATTTTGCAAAACACTTTAAAAAGGAAAGTTAAAAATTACAGAGAACTGGCAATGTAGTAAACAAGTTAAGCCACTGTAATAATCCAAAAATTATAAGCCCATCGGCCGGGGGGAAATTAATTGCAGGACTTGATGCAGTTTGATGACTGATATACATATGCGTGAATGATATTCCCCGAAATTATAAGACCGGAATGATTTAAAATTTGAAAAAATAAGTGTATGGTTATTTCAGTTTTCTTCAAGAACATTATGGTAACAAAAGGATGACGAAAAATTAGTTCATCTTTAAAATTAAAAAGGAAGTTGGTATAGCTCCCATACTGCACAACCAAACTGAACAGTAAGCCTTAAATTCTATTCAAAGCAAATACTGATTATTTGTATTACCGGCAAAATCATTCACCTGCAGCACATTCAAACTTATCGCGATTTCAAAATTCAGTCATTGTCTCCCTTATGCAATACTGCTATTATAGAACATTTTGAAGTCTTTTTACAACGTGCATACTACAAATTTTACCAAATAGTTTAACGGTCACAGAATTTACAAGCAAAACTTATAGTAAGGTTGTAGTTTGGAACTGAGGCAACATGTGTATTTGATACATGAAAGATTCCCGTTCGACGAACGGTTGCCTTCACTTGTTGTAAATAATGTTAAAAGTTTAAATAATAGTCTTCGCAATTTTAAGTGCATAAACTATTTTGAAGTAGCTGCAAGCAGCAACGCTTTAACATTTTTTAATCCTTACGAGAATTTGCTGCTGGTGTATGAATGAATACCCGTTTGACAAAATTTACCAATATGAGGATACATTGCCCTTGATAAATTAATAATACCATGCTGAATCCCGTTTAAAAAATATGAATACCTGAGTTCTGGTTAAAATCTGATATTAGAAAAACGAAACATAGGTAATCATAGGTTCATAGATGAAATAAGATAATGCAAAATGGCGTTTAAACGCCATTTTACGCCTTCACTCAATAAACTTATAGCTAGTTGCAAAATATTTCTATTGTAAATTCATGTCGACAATCTACAACTGTTTATCTTCTACTTATTCCTGCAGTTTTGAAGGATTCATTAATAAAAAAACGCATCTTCGTAAAAATGTATATTAAATTAGCAATAATTTCGAATTCTCTAATAAATTTTATTGTCAAACAAGGTCGGATGCAGAAGAAACGAGAGCTTATTTTTACGAAGATGCGTTTTTTTAACTTGCAAGTTTTAGAATTTTCAACTTTTGAAAATTCGCTTGCTAAAAAAGAA